>JAQFYQ010000169.1:0-20319 GCA_034694885.1 Buchholzia appendiculata | reverse complement strand
ACCCCTGTCATCGCTGTTGGGCCGGAACGAGTCCTCTCTTCCTCCTAACAGCAACTACAAGTAACTACAAGTAACTATAACAATTTAAGCAAAAACGCACTTGATTTCTTTTCTTGCCGATGTTTGTTACATTGTCGGTGCCAATTTGAAGTCCACCCATGTCATGGCATCTCGCACTCTGGAAGACTGCACTAGCTCAGTCGGCTGTTCAATGGATGTTCTATGGCTTAAATTAAAAGAAGAAATCATAGATACTACTTAGATAAATTTATATATCCTGCTAACACGCTCACGGCGATCAAACTCTGCAGTGCATGCATGTGACATCCTGGACCTTTACTGAAGCAGCTTTACAACCGGATTTCATTCATGACGCCTTCTCGGATACATGGTAGGTCTTTTGTAGAGCTGTTGATGATGATGATAGTGCTCTGTCCGAAGACAGGTCCTGGCGATGATTATTTGTCTTACGTATTACTAAGTATCAATTTTTACCACCGATCCACTAGGCCAGATGAGCACGGGTGGGCGGACAAAGGTCCTTCCCGTAAAGTAGAGCTGTAATACGTATTATTATAAAGTTTAGGCCCTAATCTTATGTAGAAACGTAACTGACTCAAATAAATTTATTTTGATCAATCCGACTCCAAGTTAATGCGAAGTCCTCTGTGCTGCTGCAGTGATAGGTATTCAGAGGTTAGACAAATGGATCAGAATTCATTCATTTCAACTGGCCATGCAAGATACTTCATTCGTAAATTTCACAATGGGCTGTATTACGTCCACATGATTTAAGTTCATTTGTAATATACTGAGTTTGCTTATAATCCAAATTTTTGTTCCTATTTATTCATTATATTTATGGAAAAATAGACTTGTAATTTGCAGCAAATAATGAAATACAGCGAGTTAGATAATTCGACTTAATAAAGGCAGAGAGACAAACCGTACGCAAATCATATATAATAACAGTATTTACTAACTAAACAAGCGAATACAAGTAATATCTTACTTAACAGAAATCTGTTCTTCGATCTGGCAAAAAATACGAACCTAGACATCAGAGTTATCGTCAGCACTCCTATCAAACAATTTGTAAATGTTGGTTGGCACTATATGACTTGTTAATTTCTAGTCGCACAAAGAATATCTAAACTCCTTGCATTTCAATAATGACTATTCTCCCGATTCCCGATTACATCAACCTAACAATCTTACAACAGAGCAAGATTATGAAAACATTTGAACATAAATGTTGGACATTTCTACCCGAGTGTAAACAGCATCGTTGGTGTATAGCACACTAGACGACTTGTATTTAAATCATCTTGCATCTTACCCATACATCTAATCTTACATCGTATCCGATACGTATGCTTTCTAATTATACATCTCATTCGTATATCTTGCTTATATCTCACTCATCTTACTAAACTTCTTACAGATCCTAGTCACACTTTGCACTGATTTTACTAATAAGTCTAAGTCATTATATATTAATCTTACATATTACACATAATTGTGACAACCCGCAATTCAGTACCATCCAACACACTATCAGTCGTAACTCAGTCACAGAGCTACCACTCAACACAGCATCTGCCATAAGTCACAGAGCTACCACTCAACAAACTACCTGTCGTAACTAAGTCATAGAGTTACCACTCAACACAGCATACGCCGTAACTCAGTCACAGAGCTACCACTCAACACAGCATCTGCCGTAACTCAGTCACAGAGCTACCACTCAACACAGCATCTCCCTTAACTCAGTCACAGAGCTACCACTCAACACTGTCGCAACTCACAGTCACAACGCTACCACTCAACACAGTATCTGCGTGCTGCCGCTTCTGCCGATATTTCCTTTGGAAACATATTTGAAATCTGTTTCCATTATTGAATGCAATTAACTAGTAACAGCCAACCACTTTCAGAATGATTACTTCGTGTATAGTTAAAAATACGACAGGGAGCCTGAACTCTGTATAGATCGATACTGTAATATGATTTACTATGCTGCTGCTTATTCTACTGATATGTCGCTTATTTCCTACTACGTTTTGTTCATACACTGGAATAAATCAAATCGGTACAAAACATATTCTCAAAACCACAAACAACAAAGGCTTAACAACAATTCAACCAGACAGAACCAAAATATTTATTTCTCAATGTGACCTTGAAATACAAAAGTGGAGGACAGTAGCCTCAGGATATATGAAACTGAAAAACCTAAATCGATCAATAACTATCATCAACAAAACTCCAACAAATGCATCTGCTTTCCAACATGCTGAAAACACGAAGACATTACATTTGTGTTCACGGTGTCAAATAATCATCTAACTGTAACAGATTTAAGACCACATCTAAATGTTCAACTCAACGGACTGCTGATGTTACGACTGATATTACATTACAACTTAATGAATAAAAGACTGATCTAGTTGTGCAGCAGAATCTACTCAGTCAAATGTTCAGCCAATAAATCCAAAACGTTCAGCCACAATAATCCTATCAGTTAAATCCATTAGATCTGATCATGGCACGGGTACTACTTAGCCCGTGACATCAGAAACGCCTGATAATACCAGTCAAATACATTAACATTGTAATACAATAACGGAAAAGAGATTAACGGGAGAGAGGGAATAATATCTAAAGCTAGAAATGTTACACTACTACTCGCTCAATAACAAACGTCAAATAACTTAACTTCATGAACATACACACTGACAGCTAATATACACGCATGACTAACTGCAGCGTACAAATCTACTTGAGTTACAAAGCTACGTTAGATGAGTAGAACAAACAATAGCTAACTTCTGTCAGTTCTAAGCAGCTTATCAGATTTAAGCAGCTTATTTTATTTTTCTATTTATTCTAAGCAGCTTATCAGCAGCTTATCTAGCAAACAATAGCTAACTTCTTATATGTCTAAAACTGGCCGACTACGACTCTAACTAGGCCAGATATGACTCGCAAAACCCAGCTTAGTATATTTCATCAAGTACAGCCCACTATGACTCGCACTAAACTTAGGCCACTATGACTCACACTAAACTGGGTCACTATGAATCACACTAAACTGGGTCACTATGAATCACACTAAACTGGGTCACTATGACTCACACTACACTTAGGCCACTATGACTCGCACTAAACTTAGGTCACTATGACTCGCACTAAACTTAGCCCACTATGACTCGCACTAGACTTAGGCCACTATGACTCACACTATACTTAGGCCACTATGACTCACACTACACTTAGGCCACTATGACTCACACTAAACTTAGGTCACTATGACTCGCACTAAACTTAGCCCACTATGACTCACACTACACTTAGGCCACTATGACTCACACTAAACTTTGGCCACTATGACTCAGACTACACTTAGGTCACTATGACTCGCACTACAGCTATCATTTTTCTGATACTGAGACAGATGATAAGCTCTTGACACACAGAACTTTGTGTGTGAACAAACAACACAATCGAGTGCAGCACTCAAGTACACCTCTTCCTGATTCGCATCACGCTAAATTTATATATTGCTACTAAGCTGTTCGTTTAAATAATAATGCATCAATGTCAACAAACACGAGTAGTTTATTCCATCTGGTGAAAATCAATTGAAATAGTTGTAACATTTTCTTCTGCAAAGCCAGCAACTTCTCAACACTTTCACTACCTAATATATACCGGTAAACGTAATAAATTATATGATAGTTCAGTCACAATACGAGGTCAGTCTCAGTACAATCCTATAATCATCAGCTCATTGCTTTGTACTGGCAAACCGAACATGAAACATACGCAGAGTAGAAATCATTGAACACAGCCAATAATTAATTACAAGTGAACAAAGCGGTAGTGGGCAATAATATTGGGGACACTTAGACTAACAATTCATTGAATAAGCTTTAAGACTTCTCTGTAGGTCACAAATTCATTTTCGAATGCATTCAACTTTTCACGTTTTAGCACATACTATGTGCATTTTAACATGACTTGAAACAAACTGATCATATCAGAGATATTCTTTAAAGACATATTCAAATGCTAAAGCAATCAGAATCTGGTTGACCTGCTGAGATTAACAGCATTCAGTATTGAGAATAGTAGCCTGCTTTAACTATATAGACACTTACAATCTATGCAATGCATCAAAGAAACAGCAGGTGTACACAGTAGAAATTCTAAACTGAAGCATACACTTTTATTGCATCTAAATGTTACACAAAATTCCTGTTCAAATTGCGTAGTCTTAAATAATTCACTACAATACCTACTACCGCCTTATTCCTTCAGACATGACAAACACGCAGAGAGGAATGGACAATTAGCTCATTGCCATGCAAATTGATGGTACAATTATTCAAAATCAGCATTAATTTGCATATTAATTCATATTTCCCCAAAAGTCAATCGTTTCAAACAAACGGACAAAAATAACATAAACTAGAACACTAAACATCTAATCAATGGTGACACTTCCCACAGCAAGAATAGTCATTTCTGATGACAAATTAAAGCAGTCATCGCAATGAAAAGTTTCAGTCTCTTATGAACAACCCCACGACTCATAATCCCACATTACAGACACTCTGGCATGGCATTCTGTGGTGCCAGAGAGACAACCAGTAATAGTAATCGGTCGTCGGCCCAACGATCTTTGGAACCAAAGCAGAACGCGTGCGCTCAGCTAAACTAAGCAAAGTTACTCTAATATGAACTTTTACACAATGAACGTTCAATAGTTTTGAGATTTATGAAAAACTTAAAACATCAGAAAGTTTCTTTATTCACAAGATGATGCCGCTGACATCGTCTTCTTCACTCACTAGGTGCCCATTCCCTCTCTCGATTCTCTACAGATACTGTCAACAACAAATCAACATCACAAAGATGTTACATATTTCATATACACAAACATACATACAAGTTCTCATAGATACATGTCAGCATGTAATGATTCTTGTAAAAGAAAAACTTGCTGATAAAAGTACAAACGCAAAGTTGCTTATTGTGCAGAACATAATTTTGTTTCTACTTGTCAACACACGTTGCACGATTAAATAAATGTATTCATGATTTACATACAATATTTCAAATTTCAGTATATATTAATTATAAAATATCACTTCAAATGCTAGGCAAAATATCACAGCTTACTAATTTATACTGCAACTGTAATGATCATGTTTTCAAACCATATTAATTTATTCAAATTTTCAACTTAAAGCTCCTTTACATTTATTTACAGAGAATAAGAATCAGCAGAAACTCATGAATGAAGCCCAACTGTGGTATAGTTCACTTCAGCAACAATATACTATATAATAAGTCTGACATCAAATTACCACAAAATTCAAAATAGCTCTTTTTCACTATTATTATCTGGATTGCTTAATGCATATTTGAATCATACATTTATCTAAATTACTGACCCCGCATGATCATCATCATAAACAATACATACAACAATATAATGAGGGCATAATCCAAGGGGCAAAGACTCTTAATAAATATCTGCAGCAATGTAAAGAGGGTCTAATCTGTGGGAAAAAAGAGGATCAGAGAGAAATAGCAACCTAACGAGGGCCTACTCCACCATCAGTCGGCGTTGATGAGACTGTAGTGGACGACCCTTTGCTGCTCTCAGATGTCAGTGTGACGGCCGGGGATGATCCCTCTCCATGAGGACGTTTACGCTGCGTACTCGTTGAGGGCAGACGATCCATACTCAGTAGTCTGTGGATCTGTCCGAACGTTATCATTCGCAGCGCATGCTAGAAATATACACGTCAAAACAATCAATTATACACTTATACTATCAAATATACATATAGACAATTCAAATAAACAAACATAAAGAATAATCATGCACCTCTGATGGACGGCATACAGTAAAGAAAATGCTACCTACACGCATCAACTTAAGTATGATATCAATGTGCACAAATATACAATAATATAAACCAAACATACTGTTCAAATATTTTATAATACACAACAACTCATTACCCTACATTTCAAAATAGTGTATTAAAGAGATATTTTAAAAAAGCAGATTAATCTTTCTCTCACCTGTGCACTGTTTGTGATGTCTTCCTTCTGCTGGACTGTGAGACCGGCGACGGCATCTGTCGGAGACTTCTCACACGGGTCGTACAGCCCACAGCCACCTACAACAAAAACATGAACACCACACCGTACACCGTCGGGCATACAGCCACCAGGCCCACAGCCACCTACAAACACACACCCACACATGCACACACCATACACAGGCGGGTACACAACTACCGAGCCACAAGGCCCACAGTCACATACAACATATACACCCACCCTCCCACACCATACACAGTCGGGCACACAACTAATAAGCCAAAAGAAGACGTATACAGCCAGGAGCTAGAAAGAAAAACGAAAAACTTCTTCAAAAATAAAAATCCTATTAGAATGACTTGCACATACTGTACAAAGCTACTTTAACTAGAGAAGGTTGCAGCTACAAGTTGACACAATTTGTGCTCAAATTAAATAATGCTTCAAAAATCACTGAACTCCGTTGCTATCAGTAACATATCCCAAGAACTAGTATAAGCTAATTACGAAGCATATTGTACTTCGAGTGACGATGATAATCTTGCACATCGCGTTACCTGGCAACAAGATTCCTGAAGCAACGCACTCAAAGACTCGACGCAGAGCCTCGCCTGGATTTGTGTTCTTACCACTGACCAGAGCACGCTCTACCAACAGCTCTAACGCCTACACATACAAACACACATTAGCACAGAGCATGTTCTACCAACAGCTCTAACACCTACACACACAAACACACCTTAGCACAGAGCACGTTCTACCAGCAGCTCTAACACCTACACACACAAACACACCTTAGCACAGAGCACGCTCTACCAACAGCTCTAACGCCTACACACACAAACACACCTTAGCACAGAGCACGCTCTACCAACAGCTCTAACACCTACACACACAAACGCACATTAGCACAGAGCACGCTCTACGAGCAGCTCTAACGCCTACACACACAAACACACCTTAGCACAGAGCACGTTCTACCAACAGCTCTAACACCTACACACACAAACACACCTTAGCACTGAACAGAGAACGCTCTACAAACAGCTCTAACACCTACATACAAACACACACCGTAACACTGAAAAAAGTTTTAAAAAGGTTAAAGTAAAAATATAATGTTCATTCACCATGACCTTCACACTCATATTGCAATATCAGACATTTAGAAAGTATTTCACACAGAAATATAACCCTTTAATTATTCAATAAGTTTGACAATCCACGAGCAGTTCTACTTACCCACTGTGGCAATGGTTTCCAGGTTTGAACACGCTCACAGAAATCACGCAGCACTCTGATGATGATGACACATGACGGCACGACGGCCGCCTTCGCTTGGAACCACTTTGTGTGACGCAGTCGACCAAGGTACTTGAGACAGTCCGCCTCGTCGAGTAAATCTTTTCCATTCACTCCGGTCGCATCTGCCATTGCAATAATAAATGATTTCTTATATGAATGATATGACAGCATAATAATAGATATTTAGTCTTGTTATTTACAGCTCGCATTGCAGAACGATGCACACTCAAATGCTGCCGTTAAACAGGTGCTTGTATAAAACAAATACTGCTTACAGTCAGGCCACAAAATATAAGCCATCAAGTCTGCAACGATAAAAAGTCACATGTTATAAGGCATTAAGACTACAGCAATAAAAAGCTACACGATATAAGGCATTAAGACTACAATCAATAAAACAGACAAGATATAATCAGGCATTAAGATTATAACAATAAAAAGCTACAAGCGATAAGGCATTAAGACTACAACAATAAAAAGCCAAAAGACGCAAAGCATCAAGACAACTAGCAGCCAATGAGAATTTCCCCCACAACAAACAACAAAAAATCCCTTCTTCCTGTTCTAAATTAGATTTCCAGACTTTAAGAACCATTTCAACTTATCTACAACACTAGTTGCAATAAAATGTCACGCAAGCCCCCCAAACCTTCGTCCTTGACGGAATGCGATGTCAGCACAATGACGCATGTCGTGCGCGGCTCCACGTCGCGCATGACGGTGATTGAAGTGCCACTTGGTGCAAGACGCACAAGATATTTATCCTCTGATATAGCCTGCATGCACATAAGTACCGTCGCACATAGCATGTAATAGTGCATAAATAATTACTACATACAGAGACATGCAAACACAAAATAAATAGAATACCAACATTTCAAATATTCAAATTACAATTATGGTTATAAATCAGATTCTTTAAAAACAGTCCCTAAAAAAACAAAATGGAATGTTTATCCTTAGCTTTCAAGTTGGGATAAATTATAACTACGCTCACGGCAAATCTGTCACTCTCCGGTAATACTGCTTCAGATTTACGTTATTACTTCCCTACACGAAAGTGAAACAGCTCCACAGGTATTGTTCCATATTTTAAACTTCAATTAGTCAAATAAATTATTTATTAAAGACTTTGACACCAGCTGAAACAGCTCACAGTTAAGCCGTCGGTAACCGAATTACTAAATAAATTTCACGACTACTAGGTAATTAAAATATCGATATAGTATTTGACCATCATGAAAAATTAAAAATGGTGCACACTTGATTCCAAACTTGGCAAAGGAAATTTGAATGATATCAAATACGCTAGATACTAAAAAGACTTCAAGATAAAAAGAAGAGCTTATAAAACACTTAATCATCACTTGGAACACAAAATATAGCGAGAACTTCTCTATTCATTTGTGGAAAACAAATTTAACTGACAGCAGCTTTGCACTGAAAAATGTCCTAAACCATGGTGACAAGAATGACGACGGCAAGCAGTAATGACTGACTGCAAGTTGAGCAGGAAGTGCATCCAGGATTCTGCGCAGTAAAGTACGAGTAGGTCGTTCCTGACACAGGACGACAAGTTCCATGTTGAGATCGTTGTGAAGCAGTAGTCCCTTCGCGAGCAGGCCAATGCGCATCACGCCCTTCAGAGCTCTCGACGCCGAGGCCGTCGTCGTGGTGACGCCAGCAGGACAAGGAGGCGTGACGTCACCATCAGTGGTTCCATTCTTCTCTCCACCGTCCGGCTTCTCAGTCCTAATAGTGCACACAGCATAATGTCAGCAAATCATAAACCACATACAGCGACTATACAACTTGCTTTCTACGAGCGTGAATTGCATAATCTAAGCGAGGTGATCCTGCCGCACAAGAGAAGAAGTCGAATAAAGCCACAAACAGAGATGCAGCTTTTGAATGAGAGCGTAGTCAATCCATTAGATGACTACCATTAGATACTACTACATTGACTACCCAATACGCATATGACTCAAAAAATGTTTTAATTAAGAATATAACAGCGAGTAGAAAACAAGTAAAAATTAGTATAAAGAAAATACAATTAAGAAAACAAGAAACTAGCAGCGAGTATCATACGGTTTATCTTCGTTGTCTTTAGACTCAACCTTGCCATCCTGCGCTGAAGCAGGAGTGGTGGCAGCAGAATCTCTACAACAACAACAATAACAATATACAGCAGCTGTTCACAATAGAAATAATGACAATAAAAAGCAGCTGCTTACAACAGTCTCTAAACAAACAATGACAGCATATAAACATATACAGCAGCTGTTTACAGCAGATTCTATAGAAACAATGACAACTTAGAGCAGTTGCTTCAAACATTTGTAAAGCAGCTTTGTTTGGAGTTGTTTCAACATCGATCACTTTCGATCGCAGTTCCTACAAAGAATAGATACTGTATATCACTATATCATCGTACTGGCATCGTCGTCATTGCTACGCACATTTCCATATCAGTTTGGATTTGGCTTCCATCACCCATACATTTTATTTATGCTTTAAAAATTGTACACCAGATTGTTTGGCAAAGATGACCACACCTACTCGAACAGACCAATCACAAGGCTTTTATCATGTTGCCATTTTAGACGTAATCGATACAATATTTTGTAAGGCAAAAACATTGCCTTGCATACATCAGGAAATTCTACAATGTGCGAAGTTGAGGGAGGTTGGTTGGGGGCGATATCATACAAAACTGTTGCTGAATCAATCCAATGCTTTTTCATACATGAAACAATTATACAACATACATTTCTGCAAACTTGTCGGATATCAACTTCAGTGCTTTTTCACAGGTCGAGACGGTCAACTGCACCGCGGCTAACTGCAACATCAACAAACAATTCACACTCAATACGTATTTGATGAATAATGAATACTAACTAGAAAAACATTGATGTATATTCTGTACGTACAATAATTTTTCAGTAATGACATTTGCAGTAATCACAACCTAAGACAAAATAACCGAAAACGGCAATTACCTCACAAACTGCACAAAACTGTTATATTACAGCTACATTAAACATTACACAGTTCATCACACAGCAGTTATAATTTGCTGAAACCTAAATTATAATCGTAACACATTTCGAGCATGCCGTGCGACAGAAATGGACGAACACTCACATCGTGCTCGGTGGGATAGATAAGTACTCACATATTGCTCGGTGGGATAGATGAGTACTCACATCTTGCTCGGTGGGATAGATAACTACTCACATCTTGCTCGGTGGAATAGATAACTACTCACATCTTGCTCGGTGGGATAGATAAGTACTCACAACTGATAGATAAGTACTCACATAGTGCTCGGTGGGATAGATAAGTACTCACATCTTGCTCGGTGGGACAGATAAATACTCACATCTTGCTCGGTGGGACAGATAAATACTCACATCTTGCTCGGTGGGATAGATAAGTACTCACATCTTGCTCGGTGGGATAGATGCTCGCGTGTTTGGCAAGGACGTGCCGGTCGTCCACCGTGTCGGCGACTCTCTGAGCCTCGTGACCAGCAAGATCCGCCGACGATGAGACCATTAGAGGGTGCGGCGACACGTAGTTGCCACGGTTACCGGCCATGAACGACGGGTCGTTGCCTGACATGTCGTACCTATCGACTGCGTGCGTCAACTGCCACTCAAGTAACTCTTTCTCGTACCGCAATTCCTCCACCTGCCGCCTGACAACACACATACACGCAACTACCTGACATCACAAAGACATGCAACTACCTGACAACACAAACACGCAACTACCTGACAACACAAACACGCAACTACCTGACAACACAAAGACACGCAACTATCTGTCAACACATAGACATGCAACTACCTGACAACACATAGACACACAACTACCAGACAACACAAAGACACGCAACTACCTGACAACACAAAGACATGCAACTACCTGACAACACAAAGACACGCAACTACCTGACAACACATAGACATGCAACTATCTGACAACACATAGTCACGCAACTACCTGACAACACATAGACACACAACTACCTGACAACTCATAGACAAACAACTACCACCCTCACATACCGCAATTCCTCCACCTGACGCATGACAAAATATAGACATTCAACTACCATTCCAGTAACTCTTTCATACCGCAACTACTTTACCTGACAATACAGAGTACCATTCCAGTAACTCTCTCACATAACGCAACTCTTTCAACTGACAACACAGAGACACGCAACAACCACTCCAGCAACTCTCTCACATAACACAACTCTTTCACCTGAAGCCTGAAAACACGCTGATTATAACAAATTTCTTATAGGAAATCACTCCATTTCCTTTATGGGTTGGGATCTGCAGATTGCTATGGCATGCGGTCGTAAACCCTCAGCCATCATGAACCTTCATGGCATTAGTTAAAGACTATACCTGCGCTCAGCACAGACATCTCGCTAGAGAATAGTAGATCATCGTGTGATGCAAATTTATGGCATGACATTAAATAATTAAATACTAAAAAGTTTTCAAGTGCTAACTCAAGTCAATGTTGTCTACTGGACCCACAAAACTGCAGTACTACTGACCTATAAGAATCTTCCAGCTGACGCCGGTGTCTGCCGGGTCCCGACGGCTGCTGTATCCTCTGATGCTTACTGCGCTGATGAGGATTGTACTTTATATCGACAACCAACGTCGGATCGACTTTGTTCTAGAAATTCAAACAAACAATAGCCAACAGTAGTAATAATACTTCTGCATTGATTTAGCTTTTTCTTAACCAGTTGTTTCAAGTCAAGCTTGAGTTCTTTGTATTTGCTTTCAATTCACTCCGTATGTCCAGCAGGCCTCTAGCAAACCTTCATAC
This sequence comes from Buchholzia appendiculata, assembly GCA_034694885.1. Taxonomy (NCBI): domain Eukaryota; kingdom Metazoa; phylum Annelida; class Clitellata; order Enchytraeida; family Enchytraeidae; genus Buchholzia; species Buchholzia appendiculata. The sequence goes on along the minus strand of JAQFYQ010000169.1, from coordinate 8,025 downwards.
AAAACTAATCCACAACTCACAATCTCAACAATAAGATGATCAAAAATATTAACATTCGGCTTTGTTTCGTGTACAAAAATCTCACAATAAAAACAACTACATAAAATATAAAAATACAGGATACACACTTCAAACTATATCAGTATTGTTTGCGATCCTACACTCTTACTGTACTATATTTGAATGAACCTTATATTGCAGTCTGTGGCGTCTGCCTTTGCTGTGCATAATCTTTGCGAGTGGGTCGGTAAAATTGCAGTTACACAGCTTGCAGTAGAAGCTTGCCGCCGAGCCGCTTTCATTGCGTGATTCCTCAATGTACTCAACGCCTAATCAACAACACACACACACACACACACACACACACACATACACACATACATACACATGCACACACAGATACAAGTAGACAAATTCTCACAGATATGTATACCGAGAAAGAGCTATACTCACAAAGATACACACACAGAGATGCAACTAGAAAAATTCTCACAAATACAGCATATATACTGAACAAGAATGAAGAGATATTCATGCAGACATTCAAAGACTCGTATAGACAAACTCTTAAAAACAAGGCAGGATGTCAAATCCCATAGATATACACAGATACAACTAGACACATTCACACAGATACACAAACATACAATTAGGCAAATGTCATGAGATCAACCAAGTTAAAAATTATGGTACACACATTTTAAAAGCCACAAGAAGAAACAGCTAGACAAATTCTCAATGCACAAAGAAACAATCAGACAAATTTCCACTGGTAAGATACTTCTAGATTACATAGAATCATACAGAAAGACACACATGCTTTTACATCAGCTACAAACGAACACAGTTGCAGAAATTCTCGCAAAAATCTAGCATATACGAACAAGTTCTGCGTCCAAATGATAATGTCCTCTGTACATTTCATATGTCCTCTGTACATTTCATTAGTCCTAGTTCCCATCGTAGACAATGCCATTCTGGACAACAAATGACGATGATGATGACGCTACGTATTGTGCTGCACATTATTTGTTTATATTGATTGAGCCAAGCAAACTAAATGAACTAAGGCTTAATCAGTGAACAAGGGCAGCAACCTTCTTCTAGTAAATACATCATCAGGAATGGCATCCAGCTGTAAAATTTTGCTTCAGTAAAAATCTGAAATGTCAAAATGCATATGCTCTGCAGTTTTAATTACACTGAGCTTGAATTGTTTTGAACAGTTTCCCTCTAGTTACGAAGTAAAACATTTTGGTGACGTCCAACCCAAATAATTAACTATAACATTAATTGTGAACAAAGTCAGGACGAACAATAAATGATGATGATGATGATGATAAAAAAAATAATGTTTGTATCGTCTCTTACCAACGGGCTGACTGTCGCCATCTACATCTAAAACACAACATAAACATTATACATGTAAAAATATTTAAATATAAATATGATTAAAAGACTTTATGTTGTGACTTTGTTGTAAATAAATGAATGCGAAAAAAGAACAAATTTGCAATCTTGGCTATCAAAAGTTTAACATCAACTACCGTAATTGCGCAGACAAGCACAACACAGTAGGATTAATAAGACCGACTTGTCAATTGTCTTCAATGATGATTATCAACAAAACCATATACTTTAATAGCTTTAGAAACATCATCATCATTATTTTGTCAGGTTTTTGCCAGGAATGGTTATACGTAAAGTCCTCAAGGGCTCATTAATGGCTGGATTTATATGATCGCCTGCAGTTGCTCACACCTACCCATATTGAACAAACAAAATTTTATTCTAATACTAGTGTGAACTTCAAGCAGTAAATAATAACAAGCAGTAAATAATGAACAAAACAACAAGCTTCAAATGTTTCATAATTTCGGCAACACCATTTTTTTACTCCAACCGTACAAATCTTTTTCTTTTAGCCATGTAAAGAATTTATTAGAATGCAATTTTCCATAAAATACCTTCGAATCCATCTGCCGCATAGTTTGCATCTCCTCCAGCCTCTGCATTACCAGCACCTATACGGGATAAATGGTTTAAGCGGACAACTCACCAAAACAAAAGTAATTAAAATATACACTCTAAAATCTACACAGCCTTTCACAGAATGCGTTTCTCCTAGTTCAGACTTCACACACAAAGAACAATCCGTGCGACGTGCGGCTGAAGAATTTTCGTCAGTTCACTTGGCGTACGGTTTAGTAATTTAACGTGAAACAATTTCGTGCAGCCGAACATTGTTGAACGTAATCATCTAATTCTCTACATTGACATAACAATGGTCAAGCTAGAGCAATATCATGTGGGAAGTTATCCTACAACGTGAAAAGCTATATATCCTCCCTTACTCCGGACCCATAGCTAGTCATAAAACAGCAGTACGTGGATATCATATAAAATATATACAAAAGGAGTTTACTGTAATGCCTTATAAGACCGTAGTGAAAAACACAACCTTTACTATCATACTACGCAAATCACTGTAAATTAAACAACGTTAGCTATAATATCCCAACCAAAATCAACATAGTGTGTATTTTTTATCATACTAAATTCAACTCTCTTGTACTACCTCCTCTCTGTCCATTCGAGTCAAGACTGTTGATTATGCTGGAAGGAGGAGCTACGATATCTGGAATAGGTTTGCCCAGTTTTGTATGAAGTGTAAGAACCTATAGAAAACACCAAGCAACACCAAACTATTCAGTCAGTTGAAGACAGAACTCCACAGACAATCAAAGCTTACAATACTTCACTACATCAGAGTAATAGGACCACATCACCTACAGGTTCTAAGGACATCACCTGCCTGTAGGTTTGTTCTAACGTTTCAAGCACGCATAATCTACAGAAAATCATCATTACATCGGCACAAAGATCACCTTAAAACAATTGCATAGACCAAACGAGCACAGTACTACGCTCATCATCTAGTGAAGATGTCTTAAATAATGCTGGACGAGAGAACCTGGCAGTTACTGAGGTAGAAGAAGAAAGAATATGAAGAAGAACGAAGAAGGAAGAAGTGCTGGGTGAACATGTGCTATATTGATGAATGAAATCATTAAAATAAGAGCGGAATATAAAGATTGACGACATTTTAGAAATGAAGGCCCTGTAGGAAGGAAAAAGACTAGAGATGATGATGCTGACACTGCTGACAGATGACCCTGATGATGATGATAGATGACACTGACGATGATAACACTGATGATGCCGACACTGATGATGATGACAGATGACATTGATGATGACAGATGACACTGATGATGACAGATGACACTGATGATGACAGATGACACTGACGGTGACAGATGACACTGATGATGATGACAGATGACACTGACGATGATAACACTGATGATGCTGACACTGATGATGATGACAGATGACACTGATCATGTAATCTGTCAATAAGTAATTTAAAAATGTTTAATGTACACACATTTCCCTACATAGCCATGACAAATAAAAGTTCTGAAAGCGTAGCTGTCTGTCTCTGACCTTCTGGTGCTTGGTGCCGCGAATATGCGCGGCGTACGTGTCGGAGCCAGTGCACGCTACGTCACACAGCTGACAGTAGTAGACGCGATTGTTGCCGCTCAACTTTGACGAACTGTTTACCGACGTTATCGAAGTGCTCGCAGAGGTTCCGGCAGCTGTGGCGGCTGCGGTGGTCGTAGGCGGAGTAGATTTCACCATTGCCTCCTTCTTCTTGTGGTTCTTTCCATCAAGATGTTCCATGTAGGTCTACATAAACATAGCAATGACAACAACAATAATAAATGTACAGTAATGACGTATAAATACAACATAAACAACAATACAAGCAACAATAAAAAATAATAAATATTCAAAAAATTGGCAAAACACTCAGAAATAAGCGTACATTACATCACAACCGAGTCAGAATAATACACTTGCCTTAAAAGCAAATCAGAAATTTGACCAAACACAAATAACTAGTTGTATTTTTATAAACTCTCAATAAATCAAATAACTTATAACAGAGATCATCGTTGCCTTAGAGACTTCATAACAAACTGAAGCTGTTACTACGTTATTACAGCACACTTGCTGTCAAAACGTAATCGCGAATAATTCAATCACACCAATTCCTCGACTATAGAAATGCTTCAATCACCCGTACAGCAAGCCGCAATGACTGACTTGCTGTAATAAAATCATCTTAAATTCGTGCCAATCGGCCACGTTTCTAGAAGATATCATGCCAGCGCATAAGACTGACTGCTGCTGATTGGATGGCTTTAAATGGCACATAATGCATACAAAACAACATCAGCATTACGCTTACAACACTACGCATACATCAACAGCAGCTGCAGCAGACAGTTTGTACCTGTGCGCCTGCGCAGCTGATCTTGCACACATCGCAGTAGTGCAACTGCGACTGCTTCGGCGGAGGCCGCATCTTCGACTTCTGGCCGACCATGAACTGTCTCTTCTGCTGAGGCCACCCGACCCCACCATACGGCCTCGGACCCGTCACCACACCGCCGATATTGCCGGCAGCTGCATTTCTCGACTGATACAGACTGGCGGCAGCCTCTGTGAGAATAACATTCTCAACTGCTGCAAACAGAAAACATGCAGCAAAACATGCAGAGAATTCCGTGGGGAACAATACAGTAGAAAAAACAATCAAGATAATAATGGAAATCTAAAAACTTTAGAACAATAAAAAAATAATAATCAGAAATAATATTATTTTCTTACACAATGTACAAACAAGTATTTAAAAGTTTCCACGCATTCCGAAGCAGGCAAGCAACCACAAAACATTACAACACAACAACATGAATGCTCAGATGCACCTCACTCCATGACTGTCCTTCAGCAACCGACTCAAGACTGCACAACAGATTCGCACTTGTAATCAGAACTACCCTCTACGTCCTTAGCGGAGTCTAAGAGAAACTGTCAGCTGGTGAGATTTCCCCGGCCACTGGCGAATTCATTTAGAGTCAGGAGTCAGTTCTCTAACCATCATAACATCATTATCATCATATCCTTCAGACCAGAATTCTCCCCAAATAGCACCGGTGTTAATAAAGGTACTTTGAACAATACCAAAAATTTCCTTTCATAACAACAAATTATTTTCACTGTGATTAAACTCAGAAGAGCATATGCCAATGGGCTGTTTTATAAAAATCAGTATTCGCCAGATGGCTACGTGTTCCAACGGGACAATTTGGCCTAGTTAATGATCATTGGGCCATTAACGACCCAGTTATAAATATAACCCAATCAAAATCAATGATCTATTTATAGCCACCAATCAGAAGCAAACTGGGGCCTGTATACCACGACGCCGCCCTGGTGAGTACTGTGTAACTACATTTTGAAAACTTCTCATAAAAATTGGGATTTTTATTGAAGTTCAACAGCTGGATGCCCTTCCTAACGCAGTCTCACTGCTGCACTTTGTCTCGTGTGCATGAAGGAACATATTGGATATATTGTAAAGCCCGACACCCATGGACAAACAATATACACGATTGCCTGTGCACCGGCAGAATAGACAGTAAGCTGCGATTGTTTGGCCAATTAATCAAAATATTCACAATAACTTCTAGATACCAAGCACAACGACAAACCAGAATAATTAGATGCGGCAGATGTTGAACTGGGATAGCTGAGATACGCCGAACTGTCTCCTGGCGCGGAGGCAAGGTGCCAGTCCGTCCCTCCGGAGATCATCTTTGAATAAGAGCCGGCGCCGGTCGCATATGCCGGCTTTGACGACACTACAGCTACAACAGGAATATATAATACAGATAATGATACGTATCAAAAATTCTGTCGGGAGTTAAACTTCGCCCAACATAAACTGAAATATATTTGCTGTAGCTTTGTTAACCGTTCAGCCTCGCAGGCATGCCAATCATCAACGACAACAACATTTAATAATAACAATATTTAATAACAACAATATTTAATAATAACAATATTTAATAACAACAATATTTAAAAACAACAATAATGAATGACATCATGGTTAGAGAGATTGATGACAAGAATCGGACGTGTTAATACCAGCCGGTGGTGGTCGTTCACTGGAAATGGGTCCCGACTGAAGAAAATTGCCATATCGTCCCATGGGTTTGACGCCTCCAAACTGTTGAGCACGTGCGTCGGCAGGAAGTCCGCCGGATGCCGAGTACGACACGACGGATGACTCGTACGACTCCGACGAAGACGGCAATGTCATGTAGTAGGCTTTATCATCATATGCTGCGGCCATAACACCCTACAAACAATAACACTTCAATGTACTTCAGCAATGCATACTTATATTCAAAAAAGCATGAATGCCTATTTATTTCATTCCATATCTCATCAAAACATAGGTACCCGGTACGTTTAGTGATTAATAAGTAGGAAGCGCAGGGAAGGGGCGCTTCCTCTTGAATTCTATTCACAAGAATGCCCCAGGGCTCTGTTATCAATAATGCATTACAACACAGCCGATAAAGCTTCCCCAATATAAAAAAATTATGTATGTATGTATGTACGTAAGATGCACTTTTAACGCATCATGCGTTGTTAAGGTAGAAACCCCACAAAATCGTAGGTGCAGGAGATAGCAAGCATACTACATACAATACGCTGAGGTAAACAGACTGATTTTAAGTATATTTTTGAAAGTATTTAGTTGTTCAGTTTTTCTGACTTCTTCTGGTAAAGTGTTCCATACGGTTACCGGTACTGATGCACGTGAGAATGCTGTAGACGCCAGGACTGAGCCGAATTTAGACGGCTTTTTGAGCAATCGTTAACCTTCTGACCGTAGATATCTTGGTGGCTTGTATTCGGTTATGAGATATATTATAACAATGATCTCACTATATCAATTTCGACCGTAAGAACTCAGTATATCTGTTACACGATAAGTGCTTTCACACTGAACAGCACTACCAACTGTAAAGTAGCAAATGTACTACCTGAGCCCTTGAAGCCGGGTATTGTCCATAGCTGGTAGCCGGCTCAGCTTCAGGATAAGCCTGTCGGCTGCGCATGCTAGGAGAGTAGTTGGCCTGCGGAGCCGACGCAGTGCTGTAACCTCCACCAGGTGATATATTGCTAGAGATAAATAACAATTTTTTTACAGCAATGGTACTGTGTTATTCACGCAAGAGGCCTTATGAAAAAATTAAACATTGCATCTTAATTTAATGATATAGTAAATGACAAATATGCAAAATGAGGTAATTTTACAATGCTTATAATTGTATTTTATACTCGTCTTGACCTTGCTAAACAAAGGTAAGTAAGCCCTGTAACAGCCCTGCCCGTTTCATATCTCATTATCTTAGCAGAACGGCTTCACATTGCTGCAGGTAGCTGGTAGATTGAAGCAAAATACGTCGTCAGCTTCGAAATCAATGATTATAAACTAATTCCATATAACTTACTGTAGTAGATGCATTAATGAACTAAAATGAGTAAATAATTAGGTAATTAGGCAATTAGGCAGTCAGACCTGTAGTGCGCTGTCCCCTGACCAAATCCTCCATAATAATTATTGGCCGCCATTTTTATTTTCACTCCGATTCTTTTCCTTCTTTTTTGGGGGTAAATTGCATAACACGACGAATGTTTATGGCCGCAGGCGAAACTTCGACATTTTATTGTGTGAGTATTACATATTTTATTAAGCAACCTGCGACGCGCAATCGTACAATTATCATGCGCAAAACTTTATCAGGAATTTATCGTGGCAAAAATATTCGAACATGAAACGGACCGGTGCTCACGATCTGCCAGTATGAAGATCCCAGCTAGATCATTGATGCCTGCTGAGTAACGTTGATCTTCTCAGCACTATTCTAATAATTCTTATTATATTCTCTGCAGTGGTCGAATTTAGAAATTATTGGAGCATGAAACGCAATATCATTTCCCAACATATTTGATATTTCTTGACTCCAAATCGCCACATATTAATTATATGTTTTGGAGGTCACAAATGCACCGGAGCGGCCCCAAAATTTT
>JAQFYQ010000168.1:0-20322 GCA_034694885.1 Buchholzia appendiculata | reverse complement strand
ATTTCTGCACAGTCTGCACAGATATCCAATAATATTGGACATCTGTGCAGACTGTGCAGAAATGTAACTATGCAAAAAAACAATTATCTACAAATGAAAGACAATAATCAACACAACAACAGACGCTAAGGTTATTAAAGCTAGTATGCATTGCTGTAACTCTGCCTCAGAATAAACCCCAACATTTAGTAATACATGTAGTACTGTTAAGTGCATGTAATATTTAAATTCGACAGGACGGTATTCAATGCGGGTTTACGGGGGGGGGGGGGGGCGCTTTTCCGCATGATACATATGATGGGCAGTGCACCGTACTAAATTGCTCGCTAGTGTTAAAAAAAATAAAGTAGTACGGAATTATTTTTCGACGTTCAATAATCAAAATCTCCAACCTAGAGTAGGGTCAATAGGGATTGACTACGGTTGGAGGTAGGGTGGGGCCCCTGAGAAGGTTGGGGTTAGGGTTACCCGGTTAGAGTTAGTTTTCAGACGGTTTGAAACATCAAAAACAATTCGGATGTATTAACAAAAAACAAGTACAAACAGTCCCCACAGCAGTTGCTCTGACAGCAGCTGCTCACAGCTGATGCAGCAGTGAGCAAACCAGAATTGAGTTCGATAAGAGTACGGTGCCCTTCATATAAATCATGAGGAAATGCGTGGGGGTGACCCCCACCCACCGTCCCATGAAATGACATTTGTCTTAAGATGATGCGCTTAAGTCGCCACCATGCTGACCGCTAGCCAGAATTTTTTCTTGCAAACCCTCTAAATGAACATCTTGAGAAAAGATAATTTAAAATTTTCGAACGGCAAAAAACCTTCGAATTGAAATCTAGGCTGCAGAAATGAAACACTGTGTCAGAGACAGCAGTAAACAAGAGCGGAAGTCAGACCCAAGCATTTGCATACTTCATATCTACATACATATTCTGCACATATAATCTGCATAACATCGATATCGTAATAAAGAAGCGAATCCTGTATGTTTAGAATATCATGAATACATAGTCATATCGCAAACTTGGGGCAGAAAACTGTTCCAAGATGGCGCAGAGGCGAACACTACAAAAACCTCCAGGTGGAGTATTGAATCAGAGCGCATGATAGTGAATGCATCATCTGTGTGAATTAAGCTGACAGCCTGAACTGCGATAACACTGAAAGCCATCGTCCATGGTTACACATTCAACTGGAACTCAATCAAATCCCTGCACTGTTTCTGTAGCCCAGAAATGTTCCTCTCTTCCTTCAGCTTATCTCTCTGTCTGTAGGCTACTAATGACTACTGACTAAAAACATGTCGACGTGTGAAGGTATACCAGTGAGCAAACTACATTGTGCACTTACTGATGATACCTGCCATAGGGATGGGCGAAGCTACGGTACGTATTTTTTGACTGTTTGAGTCTCATGCGGAAACGAATAAATCTCATTAACTAAAGTTACAGAACCTATACCAAATTTCACCCCAAACTGTGGTCTCAACTTCAAAAACTGAAACAAATGTTTCCCCTTTTGATATCAAGCAAGGTTTGACTATGATGAAGGTTATGCTTTGTTTTGGTTCATGTGAAGGTTTTCGTTACTGGCTAATATCCGGGTTGTTGGCTTCATCCTACATTATTTGTAACTCTTGCTAGGGCTCTGCCCAGCATCAAGAACGATATCACTTATGAATAGACAATGGAAATATATCTACGAGAAGATTTTCCATCTGCTGTCAGAGAGAATGAGAGAGAGAGTATTTTATGCCGCTTTCGTTAGGGGGCGCATGGTTTCTGTTATTACCAGACGTTTTTATGCCAGCCCGGTCTAATATAAGCGCGGGCGTTTCCAGGATTTCTTAACACTTCGCGGCGCCGACTGCTCTAAGCAGTTCGTACACAATGTGTACACAGAACCAAGCGTACGCTCGCTGCCTTGCAGCTAATTCACTGCGCAGTCAAGTGCACAACAAATCGTCTTTCTAATGTCGGAAGATGAAAAAAATTGTCTAAACAGTAGTTTAGAAATATTCTAGCCTAAAGTGTAATTTCACATGCATAAAAAGTTACAAAAAATCTACCATACAAATAATTATTCATATATCCGTCGAACAATTTAATGCCGAATCGTTAAAAGCTACTGGCCTTTATTTCTGGGCCGGGCCATGAAATAGAGGCCAGTAGCTTTTAACGATTCTGCATTAAATTGTTCGGCGGATATATGAATTTGTCTGGTAGATTTTTTGTAAATGTAAATTAATCTTTTCAAATTGCACATGGAGAAAATACACTGTATTGTTAAGTGCATAAAATGTGAATTAGATTGATATAGTAGTCTTATTGGATATAAAAATTAGTGAGCGTATTGCTGCTATGATCAGCAAGTTTCTGTTTCTAAAAAATAGAGTGTGTAGAAAATGTTGAGAATACATTTGAAGCGTCTTGACACCGACTCTAAGAACAAATTCATATGAGTAATTCGTGAACAGCAACGTTCATCTGGTGTTTCACCATGCAATCAACGCTCGTATTGCATGATTGAGACAAAGCTCAAATCTAAACCAAGTTTCACAAATATGCCCGAACAATAAATAAAGCAAACAAATAATGCAAAATAATGCATAAATAATGCAAAAGTCTCGATCGTCACTGACATTGATCATTTTTCAACAAAAGTTAATGTTGTAGATTGTAATATTTAATTAAGTTGTAGATGTTAATATGCAGAGTCCGTTTACTATTATGCCACCTTCCAATTACGAGCAAAACGCTATGCCTGAACAAGGAATCGAACCCGGGTCTGCAAGGTCCGCAAGAAGACGTGTTACCACTATTCTGGCCTCCCGCTTTACTCGTTCATGGAAGTCATACTTATCGTAAACGTATTCATATCGACATCTCCACGTTACAATCGCCGGACGACCCCAGTGACTATTTGTATTTTGAACTCTTTAGTTTCAAACGTCTCGCAATGCACATATTAAAATGCATATATTATGCTTGTACCACAATTACAAGAATATATGGATCCGGCGAGTTGTGACGATTCCCTTAGTGCTAACAAGGTCTTGCGCAAAATTTCAACAAAGACATTGTCTAAGCACTACTCGAGTGACAAGGAATTTATCACGACCCAGTGTCGAAGTAAGCTACAGCTCAAAATTGAAAAGGAATTGCTGCGCCGTTCAAAGTTAACCACTTGGGAATCGGTTTTATTTGAATATAAAACTAATTTCCCAGATTGCAAAGCACATCTCCAACTGGAATAATTTGCACAAAATGCTACTCAGAAAGTCATAGAAAGATACGTTTATTCACTATAATATTTCGCTGATATATATTTTTCTTCCTGTCGATTTTGAATAACTGCTTCCGACACTAAAAATAATCGAACGAACTAAAAATTATATGTAATTTTTACATATAATTTTTTGAGCTCAATAATGATTGTTTATTCGCAGTCTTGTTTGTTGGCTACCTCCTGGGCTAGACACCTTGGAGTGACTGATTGGATCCTAATTCTGGCTTTGCTCAAAACGAAGTCATAATTTGAATTAGTATTCGTTTTGAATTTTTTTGGACACCAATCAGACTTGAAATTGCAATTATTACGCAATTTGAAAAGCTAGAAAAACTTAATCCAGAAGGACAAAAAAAATTCACAAGGGCAGAGAAATCTTAATTAAAATAATATGGCATATTATTTAACTTCAATTCCGTTCATTCAATTACGCTGCGAAAACTTTCACATCAAAATTGTTCTCTTCCTGGTCATTATCTACAAAGTTTCAGTCCCCCTTCAGTACACTAACCTATTCCCTGCGCTATTTATTTCAACTGAATTACAACTCTCATTTGATTTATAACACAGTCCTGGAGGCGCGAAGGTCAATACTTCAATTTACACGATCAGTGTTCCGAACTGAACCGCCCAGCCCTACAGGAAAGGGGGGGGGGGTGGTTGTTTGACGAGATTGCGATGTAATTCAACCGACGGATAGTTTACACAATCCGCGTGTACACTATAGGCAGCAGCGTACAACTGACGGTGTTGTGTACGTGATATAAAAATAATCGCACACCACTCACAAGCGTAACTTCAGTTCACATCGTACATCACCGACACACGCAGTTGAGTTGTTTTTATTACGAGACTCGAGGGTTTTTCTTACGAACTGACCTGGTAGCACGATATCTGCTTGTAATAAAATAATCACAACGTTCATTATTATTATAATATTGTTTGCATGTTTGCAATAATGACAAGTGGTGGGCGAATGTTCCGAGCAAGCGGTTGCCGGTGTCCCGGATATTTGAAAGCAATAATTATTAATCGTCCTATACCAGGGTCGACTCACAGATTCACAGTTAGGTATCATTGGTATCCATCAGTACAGCAACGATCTAAATAACCTAATTAATATGTAATTAATACAGGTAAATAAAATATAATATTCAATGTGCATACAGAGCCTGCTATTATGTTGAAGCTAGATGAACCTTCTAATTAGCTGGAGCTTCGATCGCTCCCTCGCCGCAAAGTGAAATTTTGCCGCTTTCTAAACAAATCTCAAAATTACTTATTTCAGCCATAATTTTATTTTTACAGTATTCGTTTAATCAACTTGCTTGTATATTACAATTATAATTTTGCACAGCGCTCTTCCGATATTTTAGATTAATTCATTAGGTTTTATTTGTGCTATTTTTATTAAACACTAGGTCATCTGCCACTACGATCAGCCTACATAACGTGCATATTAAACAAAAATATTATTCACTTATACGTCTATACAAGCACAGATGCAGAGATACAATTATATCACGTACGTAATATTTCGGTACATATTATTTGAATACATAATATTTCGGGTTTGATCTAATCAAAATTCATTTGTAATAATAGTTTTTAATTCGTGGGGATATATCACAGCCATCACCAAATTCTAATTTTCGGTAATCCAGCAATGCCGTTTACAATGATTTGTACCATTTATGATTTACACCACTAAAAATTTGGACTGAAGCTAGACTGTGGACTATAAGAGAGTTAGACTGTATAAAAGAGACTGTACACTATATAAGAGATCTAGACTATTGCTTATACAAAGTACATCACTACCAATTTCTGAAGCCAGATCGGTAGAACTGAAAATTTCATAAAAACTACACAGAGCACGACGGATGCAAGTAGAATTTGAATTGAAATGTTTCAGAAAGATTTAAGTAAGAGACCAGCAAAACGTTCGCACGGTCTACAACAGACTGGTTTCGTTCTAACGCCATTTATCGTCCATTTATTTAATCAACATCAAACGAATTTAAAAAAGAATAAAATAATTACGACGCAGAACCAAGACGCTACGAACCAAGCGCAACAACATCTTAAACATTGTCTAAATTGATATAAATGGATTGTTTGTTAAAAGCATGAAACATTTGACAGATCAAAGTTCACCAGTGCACAACGCGTACACAGTGTTACAGTAGAGAGACTGTAGAGTGTGAAGGACAGTTAACCAAAGCAGTTAGAGCATAGTTGATGACAGATTGGATGCAATTCGAGATCCAACTCTGCAAATCAACAATTTGCAGATCCATTGCAACAGTTGCATTCGTGCAGCTGAAAGCGAGTAACTCTGTTAGATATAATGCCTCACGTAGCAACTCTTCAATACGTGTGTAGAATTTGGACAGTCCAACCATAAGAAACAGCACTTCAGGTCGTACAGCGAGGTGAAGTAGTCAAACTAGAAAGTTACCCGATGTAAAAAACAGTTACTGCAATGATTGATCTAAATTTGGGAAATAATCTCGTACTTTTGCAATCGTAATCACCATTGCGTAGGCACTTGGGCCATTTATAAGTCGATTGATAGTATGAACTATGAAATCAAAATAATAATGTAATAAAATACTAAATATTATGACATAGAAATAATTATGGTATCAACAACGTTTTATTTAAAGCGGTAAATATTTCCTGATTTAAACTGCAATCGTATACCTAGTAATGAAATGCAGAGGAAAGGCCATAGAATGGAAGTTGTGAATAATGAACTAATTTTCTAAAGAACTATTATAGGTTGCATGCTTCTTTCGTGTATTGCGGACATGAGAAAATCCTTGGTAGTGAGAATAGACCGATGTATATCCCACACTCCCAGTCTCCTTGTGAGGTGAAGCAGAGAAAGAAAACAATTCCGTAGAGAATCGTACCTGCTAAAGATAACTCTGAAGTACATCGTCCATGAAAGAAATGCCAGCTGTAGCAGCATAAAAGGGGACAAGGCTGAGGATGTTTTCAAGGTAAAAAAAACAACAGAACAAAAACACTTTTATATTTGCAATTGGCCCAAATATTTTTCCGAGTGAAAACACAATTCGTTTAGTAGAACAGAGAGGTGCCCTCATCGATTATAATTATGATATTAAGCCTTAAGTTTATATGAAACATGTAGGTCTATTATCAGAATCATACCCACTTATAATCCCAATCTTTGGCTTTGATGATCTAACATTTAAACTTGGCATATCTCTGGCCTGCCCTTAGCCAAGGCACAAATTTTGATAAACGCTGAACTTTCCAGACTATCGCAAATATCATGACAGGATCGAAGTAAGGTAACTTTTCTTCACATTTAACCCACTCGTTGCTTCTCAAAGTCGATTTATTTATTAATAGACTCATTATACACATTCCAATACGCAGTATTCGGGACAATCTCCTCCAACACCGTACTCTACTAGAATGCAACGATCGCATCAGTCCTGTCCAAGTTTCACGGCAGATGTAGCTTCGTTCATGCTGGCTTCATTAACCATTAACATTCCGGTTATAGTATTGTTGTATTCGTACGCTAATGTTATTTACGCTGCCTCCGTTAACCTTGTTTTAGTCTTAATTCCACTTATGCCCTCGTTCTTCCACATTTAGCTTCAGCTATTCATCGTCACTAACGCTTGTGGACTTAGAACCGTAGGTGTGAAATACGTATTTGTGTATTTTTTTCAGAAAATACATGTATTTTATTATTTACCGAATAACATACCCTAAAAAACAACGGAAAATCTTGTGGCAGGTTTATTTTTAATTATTTGCTTCATCGCTTCATCAGCAATCATCAAAGCCGTTTCACCAGAAGACATGAAGTTGAAGCTGCAAGTTGTCAACTAGACATACGGAGCATGCTAATATTGTACAGCCATAACTACAGCGGCTTTCATAGGCTGCAATTGAACTGTGTCTGCGCATGTTAAGGATAGAATAGTCTTTTTTATAAAGTATGTTTCCGCATTAAATTTTTTATTTAAAATACATTATTTTACCGTATTAATTTCTACTTTCCCCGTATTTCACACCTATGCTTAGAACTTCCGAATGACTCCGTTGATGTCGTCTCAGATTTGTTCTAGTCAGACGAAATGTACACAGTACTACATTGTACAGTAAATCATCGGTCCCAAACTGTGGCTTGTATCATTGGTTAGTATGCATTCGTACCCTTATAAAGTGTTCAAACTGCCAACGCTTAAGAACAAATATAACGAAACTTCATTTATCAGAATGATAAGTATGAGACAGATTCATGAACTGTACAGTAATTCTGCTCAGTGCTTCAGAGTATCACTAAAGGCAACACTTTACGAGTGCAATCACCCTACTATTCAACTGATGACCACAAAGCAATAGAATATAACAACACATTGCCTGTTGTTCTAGATACGCAATTTTACAGCGTCAAAGGACTAGTAAGTATTGAGTATTCTCGATTTCAACATTGTAATCACGCTGAACTGATTATAATGTAATCGTTGCACTAGACTACTGCAGATCAGCAGGTCTATCTGTGTCTGTTTGGTACTGCTTTAAATGACTGACCTAGTATTGACCTTGACCGACCTGTTATTGACCCTGACCGACCTGTTATTGACCTTGACCGACTAATCTTGAAACATCTAGTCTTAGAGATGCTTAGAACTACATGTGTATTGAATTCACAGTACGATTTACATCGGTCGTGCGGCTCTCGTAGGATGTAGATGTTGATATGCATACGTTTACAATAGATTTGACTTCCATGAACGAGTAGAGCGAGAGGCATGAATGGTCAAGAGGTGAAGGCGTCTGCCGCGTAAGCAGGAGACCCGGGGTTCGAGTTCCGGTTGAGGCGTAATTGTGTTTGTTTCACGCGGACGTGATTGTGAGTCGTAAATGGCAAGTCTAAATACGATCGTCTACAACTGTATGGTTCTTGTCAACCTTCTTGATAGTTGATAGTTTCCCCAAACCATTCAATCATCATTACAACATCATCTTTCGTCTTCAAGCACAGCACGTCCTCTGTTGGCATTCTTCCTACTCGTAACAAACTGTCACAGCTTGAACCAGACGTCACCCTTGTGCTTATAAATTTCGCGTCTTCGCATCTGTTGTAGATTCTTGCGAATTTTCTCTGCGAATTTTCTCCGCACCTACAATTCTTCTGAATACTTCTAACGTTTTATCTCAAACATTTCCAAACACTCTACTTACATAATCACGCCAGAGTCGATATTCATGCTTATAACCGTCGTCCAGTGTGATATCATGCCTGAGCTCAAAGCCATGGTTGAAATGCATTCCACGATTCGACATAAGGACAATACGGCATGGTCGAAATGCTGTATGCATGAATCATACCTTAGGAATCTAGAAGTCTAGCCATTGTGCAAGACATTGCATGCACAGTGGCTAGCTGTGCATGCAAGTCGCCTCTACGTCTGTCTCTCTGTCTGCCTGTGTTCCTGTCATATACGTCTATCTGCGAGTCTGTCTGATCTGCCTTTTATTTTCCAGTTCGATAGAATTTAATATACACTGTTGTATCGAGATGTAATATAGAAACAGAGCTTACCCAGAAAATGAAGTTGAAGATAAACAGTGTGTACTTTATACACTTCATGCACGTATCCAAGCCCATGTTTGATGTTCAACTTTTAATTCTTTCTCAAATCCTATCTAAACCTGTGTTAGCAAAGTTCGTTTGTATAATGATGTAATTACAGAATCCCAGTTGCTCCCCGTAATCTCTGCGATAAGAACTCGTAGCAACGGCCGAGGGGCTGAAAGCAAGAATGCAACAGGTTACGTCGGCTCTCTCGCAGATAGATAAGTAAAACCAGGTTTACATTACATTCACACGAAATCAAGGCGAACCAGCTGCAGCAGCTGCAGGGCCTACATCAGCAGCTAGGCCTACAGTAGCAGCTGCTTCTGTTTAAGCTCAGGCGTTGTCGCTGAAACTCCTGAGATCATTGTTTCAGCGTGATGCTTCCCACGTTTAAGGCACGTTCACAGTTTAAGTTCTGCGTATTTTGTGCGAAACGCATTCAGTAAACAGATGTGATTCATTCGAAAAATAATCATTATAGTAATTTAAATGACAGCAGAAGTTTTCCTATGGTTAGATAAAGTTTACAATAAGTTGTGATTCAAATAAAAATGATTTTTCTTGGAATTAATAATAAGTAGCATGACCATAATTATTTTGGCTTATGCATATATTGGGGCATATTGGAGGCTGGTAATAGCTAAGTTGGTAAAGTTCTTGACGAGTAGTCAAGAGCTCAATCCTTTGTGTTTAAATCTCACTCAGGGCAATCAATTTATTTGATAATTTTCTGTTAGCTACCAGTGGCGCTTTCTGTTGTGTTGGTAATTGACTCGGGTCAGTTTGAAATAAATCGCCCTACTATACTCCTGGCATGGCCGCACCAGGAGTATTCCTGTAATTGGGCCGTTGGGGTTGGATTGCCGAACCTACTTAGAAGCTGACCTATGCATCTCACCAGTAGGCCGTATTTCGTATGTAATGTATCTGTACAAGCTTGTAACTTGTGTACGTTTCTCATGCTTGAATAAAAATGATCATTGTATCATTGCAATTATATTTGCTGTTTGGGTTTACTTTCTCCTTGTGAGATTCGAAATTTAATAAATCATTTTTAGGTAATTGAAGTGGAAAATGTTTGAAAATGTGAAAAAAATGCTTGTACCTACACTTACTTTCCACAGTAAGAAGCTAAATTAATTAGCCTAACGTGAAAATTATTTTCCACCGACTTAAAATCATATTTCAGACACATCAACTACAACCTATTTTCTCGTAGGGGTAGGGTAGAGCTTCCCACGATTCCTAGTGGGAGAAAAAAAACGAATTCATTGGACTCATTTGGCGTAATATTGATGATCATCATCACATAAACTGTGGAGAATTTGTCGCCTAGAATCTGGCGCTAATGCGTGAGTGTGAATCGTCCTTGAGTAACGATATTTTTTTAATCTGCCGCTGAAGCAGCAGCGACTGTGAGGCTAACGACAGACTCCGCCGGATACACTTCGCGTATCTGTTGATTTGGACAAATTGCTCCCTCTAGTTCAGCACAATTATTATAGTGGGCTGCTGCCTCGAGCTCAACATAGTGATGGAAATCGAAGAGTCACGTTGCTTGTACAACTTGAGGTGTCTCAAACAATCAAAACTCCAATTTAAGCTCCATAATTGGTTGAAATATACCTAACTGTGTTAGTAATTGTAATGTTGTATGGCAGACTTGGTGAAAGTTCGACAGACCAGCTGCTTGATATAATGTTTTGCAGTAAAGCTGTGAAGGGCGCAGCTGCTGGCAAGGGCGCAGCTGCTGGCAAGGGGTGCAGCTGCTGTAGGCCTTGTAACTACTTGTAAACATGATGTATCATGGCAAGGTTGACATTAGACGTTATTGACGTAAGACATTATACGGTTTAACGCTTATTGTATTGAAACTTAATTTGAAAGAGTTCCAGTAGCTGCAGCTGCTACTTCTGCAAAGGTGTAACAAATACTAGGCCTACCTGGAACTTTTCATTTTGTTGTAATATACGGTGAAATTAAGAGAGACACGAATGCCACAATTAAGACTTAACAGTTCGAGTTCAAACAAAAAACGTCCTGGGTTCGAAACCCACGCACACGTTTAACCACGCTGTAAACAAACTGTGGTTGTAATTTTAAACGAACATCAACAAACAACCAATGTACGTGCAGCTGTATTTAACGGTCTAAACTTAAGCAATGGTAAACGATTATTGTGGTAAAGAAGTTACCACGATTGTTTCATAAATTCATAATTCCGTTTAAGTGTATTGGAACTCTTTTTATTTCTACCTTACATTGGCGCATCAGTAACTGAGTGGAAAATTTACCCGCTAACAAGAAAAGCTTAACTCACTGTTAGCTGACATGTATAAGAATGAATTTAAGCTTCAAACCACGAACATGGCATGCGACGACAATTATCTACATATTTTATTTATATCAAGTACCTATGTAGATGTCGTATAAAAGCAGCTGCTGAGCATCCAAAGTTACTAATGCAGTGTAATAGCGATAGCTCTGCCAGTTGAAATGCTGGCACTCTATCCATTGGATCCAGTATGAAATGCATCTTGATGTATTACGATCCTACAGAAACCAATCACATCGAGGTTGATATTCAAAATTTCCAACGTCGTTTACATAACAGTCACATCGCCATGTTGCAAGTATCATAATGCGTATATCTGCTGTAAACACAGTGAAAAAGGTTGACACCGGCCCTTGGGCCTTTTCTACTTCCGCTTAGTCCACTAATCTATAATCAATTACCACTGATCTATAAATAGATTATTGGCTCACTGTCTATAAATAGACCAACAAATTGACAAAAATTCCAGAAAGGGCCGGTGAAACACGTAGCCACCTAACGAATACTATTTTTTTTACAAAACTTCCCATTAGAATTGGTAAAATGTATGCAGTAGATAGAATTGTCAACATTTATTCTGTCTACGGTATTTCAAATTATAATTCCAGGTGATCATTAAAATTTGAGATGGTGAACCACCTATTCACAGATTTTCATTTTATTTGCTTCAAATTACACAGGAATGATTTCCCTATAGAGTACAGTAAATATAAAATATATAATTAAACTTTGTTGCTCGATATTTAAAAACTGAAAAGCCCTATTTTGACTCCCTATTTTAACTTCCTCAATCCAAGGTGGGCCTATATATCTTCTCAAAATTATTTTGCTCCCATAGTGAAATATCATGATGGTGATAATTTGGGGCCACAATTATATCTTGTCCGTAACTAGCTGAATTAGCGGTGTGCGTCAATATATTGCAAAGCATTATGATGTCCGTTTTTTATATTTTGAATCCGATTTCCGTCAAAAATCGCTTTGATCGCGGGCTAGCAAGTAATAGACCGTTTAGGGATAAAAACTCGATGTGTTTAGAACTCTCTGCTTAAACTACGTCCTGTATACGCAGAAAAGCCTCATGGATATGATAAAATAGCTATGAATTGCGCAATAACGCTTCAGATTTTCCCTCTAAAATAAAATATTCGTAAAGAAACTCAGATTATTTCACGCAATCGCTTAGCAGACAAACAATAATTAATATCGAAACGGAGTAATTCTTTAATTTTTAGGAAACATAAAGTTAATGCGGAATAAAATGATATTTTACGCTTTTTAAGCTGCCGGTGTCTACACACCGGAAATAGTTTAAACAGAGAGTTATAATTTGCATAGATTATTTATCATAAAACGGTCGATTATGATGCACAATTGCACATGTACAGTGCTAGCCTAAGCAAATCCTAGCATTGGATGGGAAACCACCATCTGCGTACTTCCTGACGACGTGCCGAAGTTATTTAAGCTATTTACGCGCTGACTAATAAACTCTTCTCTCTCTCTCTCTCTCTCTCTCTCTCTCTCTCTCTCTCTCTCTCTCAGAGTAATCAATGCGAACCACACATGGATTACCGCAAGTCGTATCGGATATCATCTCTGTACAAACATTGTAATCTGCGAGTCGATTCCTCAGCGGTCACGTGTGACTGAATGTTTACGAATATGAACTTGCCGCATGAATGCGAATAAGCTTTGACATCAGAAGGACATTGTCATCGGGGAAAAATGACGTAAACAATATCAAGCTGCTCTGCCAAATCTATTTTAATCAAAGCATTCTTTCATTTCTGGTAATGGTGGTTCGCTTTCCCTGGATTGTAGGTGTGTACATGCATAGATAGATGCTGTATAAAATACAGCTTCGCAATCGTACAATTAAATAGCAATTCAATTAAACTTTAAAATGAAATCCGACCTCATGAACGATTCACACCGGTTATGCATTTAAGACACATTAAAACATAAACATAATAAGAGCACCTATTATGGTAAAACCTAAAAATACTGCGACATCATATGTTTCAATGGTAAAATATTTAATCAATTTTTAGTGAATTTACATTTCCTGACACGAATTTGAAACACCGCTTATTAGAAGTAAGAACCATGCTATTTGCCAGAACAGTTACACTTAGTATCATGCTAATGAAGTGATGTCGGCAGTAGGACAGACTAACGGAATTAAGCAAGACGGGATTTCGAGCCACTAAAATTTGGCTTTTTTTGCTAAAAATTAGTTTTAAAATCATGTTAAATCGCTATTGGTTTGTATAATATAAGTCATTCAGACAGTCTTCATTGGCATTTCAGGGAAATAACCATTTGTTAATAGGATAATAGGATAGCAGTTACAAATGAAAACGTACAGATTCAGATTTCAATAAATATATTTTTTTAAATAAAATTTTCAATACGACGAGTTTTTCTTGAGATAATAATCACCTCCTTGGCCTTGATACATTGCCTGAAATCTTTGGCCTTGATACCTTGCCTCAAGTGTTTTGGCCTTGATATCTTACCTCAAGTAAAGACCGTTTTGGGATTATAATCTATAGTATCAATAACTAGCTGATTAAACGCCCGTGTGTGGCAGAAAAGCCTAAAATAGCATTGAATTTCGCACAAATTTCACGTTTTCTAAAATTTAATATATACGAAGTGTTGATATTAATTTGATCGTTTGCCATGCATTTGCTTGAAATAATTTAAGTTTTTTGACGAATATTTTTATTTTGGGGGAAAATCTGAAACGTTAGTGTGAAATTCATAGGCATTTTATAATGTACAAGATGATTTTCTGCTTTAGGATCTGATAGCTTGCCTCAAGTCTTTGGCTTTGATACCTTGCCCCAAGTCTTTGGCCTTGATACCTTGCCCGAAGCGTTTAGCTTTGATACATTTCCTGAAGTCTTTGGCCTTGATACCTTGCTGAAGTCTTTGGCCTTGATCCCTTGCCTGAAATCTTTAGCCTTGATACATTTCCTGAGGTCTTTGGCCTTGATACCTTGCCTGAAATCTTTGACCTTGATACCTTGCCTCAAGTCGTTACCCTTGATACCTTGCTTCAAATATTTAGCCTTGATCCCTTGCCTGAAGTTTTTGGCCTTGATGCCTTGCCTTAAGTCTTTGGCTTTGATACCTTGCCTCAAGTGTTAGGATTTGATACCTTGTCTCAAGTCTTTGGCCTTGATACACTGCCAAAAGTTTTCGATCCTGATGCTTAAAGGCATCTTGGTTCACTTTACTCATCTTTGTCTGGATCCCACAAGATGGAAATTCTCGAAATGCCTTGGCTTTACACTGATTGCACTAGGAATTATATGATTGGCTTTGAGACAGAATCTGTTACAATTTATTAATTTTTCATGCAATGCTTCAAGCCATGCCTTAAGGCACTTCGATGGATTTTCTTCACACATTTTTAAAGATATTGGTCGTGGACAATGAACAGTTGAAATCAAAGCATTTGTACATTTAATTGATAAAAGTCGGGCTGTCAAACTTTGGCTCAATAAAACGTTAGATTGTAGTCGCACAGACCTCTGACGATAAGTGAACACATGCAAACCTTGGCATCTGAATCTTAAGTAGAGCTGTCTGAAAGGTAAAAGAAACTTTACATGAAGCGTGCTCGCAAAATTTCGAGAAGCGAGAAGGGAGGCCCAGTTGTCTGAATTAGTATTTATATACTTGAAATATCTAAATAATTTCCTTATGGGGACGACATAGCCCCTAGCCCGGATGCAATCCTGTGTACCCGCATGCTGTTGAAAACTAGGTCACGCAGCTATAGAACGAAATAGTACAGCTATAGTCAACATTAATTAACTACTGCCCTAATCCTAACCCCTTACCCAACTTTGAACTCTATAAACCCTACCTTGAACCCTATAAAAATTACGAACAATAGGCTAACGGCATGCGGGTACACAGGAGAGCAGCCCGGATAGACCCTACCCATGGTTGTTTCTCGTACAGAGAATGTACATATAAATTACGGCTCAACCAACACCGTACTCGCAATTTGATAAATTTCCTTTGCAAAATTTTACAATTCGCATTCTGTCCGAGATGGCGGACGCCATAGTGTAACACATAAGCTTAAAATACCAGCCTAGCCTTTAGCCGCGGCTTAACTTTGCACTGGGGAACTCAGGTTTCTGAGTCACAGGAGCTGGCGCTATGACAGACTAATTATCTGCACTAATTATCGCATTAACACTGAGCATAAATCCAGAGCGAAACCAGAATTTCCAATGACGTCAATTATAATCAGAATGCTGTATGAGCAACTCGTGCAAAACTCTGCATCTACGCTTCCCTATGATCGTGCGCAATACAATATGATTTTCACATAATTTCTGCGCAGTAATGTAAATTATAAACAAACAATGAATTTGTTTCGCTTTTACACGGACTCTTCCTGTAATTATGCACTATAGTAGAGCATTGTAGGCCATACTGCACTAATAAATGTACTGATAAATAAAAATGCTGTAATAAATATTCAAGGTGGATACTGGGATAAAAGTTAAAAATTTAAAATGTATCTCATCTCGAACACCTTTTGTCTATCCTTTGGGGAATAAAAATTTATATACAATTGACATAAGTCACATAACACACATAACATGTAGGCCTAAACAGAACATTGAAACACGCAAGTGCATTCCCTCAATTGCTTCAAACTAAAGCTGGTAAAAATGAACCAGTTACTCAATACTCTGACTCAATGACCCGTAGACAGGATTTCATTTGGGAGTTGGGTTGATTTCCAAACTTTTCAAATATTTTTATATGGGGGTGGTTGAGGCCGAAACGACAGTTTTCTAGAAAATATTCCGAAACATGTAAGATTGTTTTGTTTTCGGACGGAGGTTCTCATTCGTAACTTCGTAAGTCCCCACCCCTCTCCTCAAAAATACTTCCCTAGCTGCTGGTTCAAGCGTTACTTAATTCATTATTCGAGCTGAGGTCAGATAGTTTTCAAATTTTTAACTTCAAATGATTCGAACGTATTGACAGAATACACAAATAAAAACGTATTTAATTCACAAAATACAATATCGTAATACAATATCAAAATTATAATACAATATCGGTTACACAAGTATAAGCAATCAAATCTCTATGTTTAGCATGTAACAGAGATCGGATAAATATAATAGCACTTCACGAACGCACAAGCTTAATAAACTACAACGACTTCAATAAACTACAACGACTTCAATAAACTACAACGACTTCAATAAACTACAACGACTTTGTGCAATGAAGCTCTAAAGCAACGAATCGATAGATATGCGATGTTTAATACTTATGCTAATGTACAATAGAAATTGTATTCAAAGCGCACTATAGGCGCACTATCAGCCGTATTTAAGGGAGGGAGAGTTTAAGGGTTAAACCCGAGAAACGATTTTTTTCTTAAATTCTCGCATTTATTAGTTGTTGTCGTTCTTCCCCTTCCGCTCATCAGAAACATTTTCACCAGCAATTAAATGTTTAATATCCTCCAGAAATGAAATTCAGGCTACGGTCCTGTTATTAATTTTCGATGAGTTTGTGACATCCAAGAAATTATTTACACACGGACTCCTTATAAAAATAGGAACATTAAAAGCATAAAAGCTCACACAATTATGAATACAAGCAGCACCACGCGATCACTACTGAGAGATAGAAACCTATACAGTTTAAAAAGCTACAACAATGACGTCACAAACGTTAATACTGTGGATTCAACATAATATGCGATGTCACAATACCTTGAGCAAAACCGTTTACAAAAACTCAAGGGTTAGTTTAATGTTTACATCTAATTTATGTACCTAGCGGAAATATCTTGGTAACGTCCAATCACCTTGAAGATGTATACGGACAATAAATGATGATGATGATGATGATGATAATGATGATCATGATGACAATGATAAGGATAATAATGAGGAAAATTAAAACAATAATTATAATGACGATGATAATGATGATAATGGGATAGAACGATGATAATGACGAATCGTCATCGCCATTAACGATACCAATACAACTATGATAATACCGATAATGATGACGATAACGATGATGACAATGACGACGATAATGATTATGATAATGATGATGATGATAACTATGATGATAATGATAAGGAGCTATAATAATCTAGGGCTTATGTTATTCAGTATTAAATGAGCGAAAACAATAAATATATGACATCGAAATAAATTGTTCCGACTAGTGTTTATTTGACAATGGTTTCTAGCTGTTGATTAACATGATTAAGAACTTTGCATGCTCATTTTTCTACCTGTTATTTAGCTATGATTAGCATTTTAGAGTGAGCTTTTGTGAGAAATAGCAAAGTTTCCTTAGTCTTGAGAGTTTTTGTTAACATCGTTGGAGGGAGGGTGGGTACGAAAATAGTAACGGCGGGCGTGAATGTATGCATTGCACTTAGTTTTCATAGAATAAGCAAGTAGAAAACGAATATCTCGGCATATGCCACAAATGCCACATATCTTTCTGTTCGTCAGTATAACTAATAACTTTGTATATGCCTCATATCTCGGCATGCGTCTCATATCTAGCTGTTCTTCAGTATCAATAATAACTTGGCATGTTCATCGCAATCCGGAGTTTCGAAGTCCGTCTTGTGTCCACATTTTCCTTTTGGAGTGCAATAGATCCAGTCTTCGAAGGCACGATTTTCTGTTAACAAGCAATATATATTTGTGCCCAAGTAACCTTCAATTTATGCTGAATGTGTGTGTGTGCGCGCGTTTATGTGAGTGTGTGTATGTGCGCGTGCGCGTGTGTGTGTAGGATGTTCAGATAAATGAAAGTGAGCCAAACAACATCTTCTAGTAAATTATTGAAACTGATCCATCACCGAAAACTTGACAAAAAAAATCGGTCATCAATTTTATAGTACTATTAGTACATTGTACACTACTGTACACTACTGTACAGTATCTACCAAATGTAGCTTAGATCAATGCACCGGAAGTAAATAAATTCACCGTTGGATTCGAAAAGTGAAATTGTGAAAGTTCCCTGCAGCTCATTGTACGCTAGGGACAAATAGTAAAACATAAAATAACCTTGATAATATTTACTAATAGATAATATTTGTTAATATACCCGGATAAGATTTTCAGTTTTTAAAACGCCAGAAATAGATAATGCGATGTTACGTTTTTTGCATTATTTACAATCAATGTTTAAAACTGTGATCCATTAATTTTATCTTACTTGTTTCTAGCTTTTTGTTGCATTTTTCCAGAAGCGACTGCAAGTATTTTTCTTCCACGTCCGATTCAAGTCGCTGGAAATTCCATTTGTCGGCACTAAGGTAATATTTCTTGATATATTCGTCTATCTTGAAGTCTTTCACCACATAATATGACACTTTCAACCTTGACGTTTCCCATTTGACTGAATACACTCTGATAATATGAAAATCAAACACAAAACAAACAGGTCACGCATATTCTTAGCTATTAGTGCACAATAAAAATGAAATGTTAGTACTGTTTTAATTGCTTCATACTGTCAACTATTTTGACGAACATATCTCGATTTATCATTATTTTAAAATTATTGCTGTATTTTATGCTGATTACAAGCAAACACTGACGACAATGAAAAAAGGTCTTTACTGATATTAAAATTAATTGCCATACACTGCAAACAAATTCACATTAACTTTTTCAATAACCTAACAACTTTTATCTACTTCCATATTTCTAATATACACCTTTTCTTTCTATTTAGCAAAAATTTTGCTGTATTTCATCTCGTATACCAAGATTATAATGCAACATTCCTATCCGGACGAGAACATAATTGTGCATGATTTTGTGCAATGCATATTAAATGACAATAATAGTAGCCAGCTATAAATTCGAACTACAATGAGTATCACTGACCATACAATGCTTATTCTCAGCGTAGTTCAGGAAATAATTCTAAACTTGATTATATGGGTTATGATAAAGAAACAGATGTTTCAAAAGTAAAGTATTTAACATGATGAGTAAATATCAAGTTTATCAAGCCAGGTCAATCTTGCTCACTTACAGACCATCATCACAGCACACTCACTCAGTCACTCTCATCACAGCATGATCACTTAAGGCTATATCAATTACAGACCATCATAAGGCATGATCAATTACAGACTATCATCACTTACAGATTTGACCATTAATCAAGTACGGGGTACATCAGTCTGTTTCTGATATATTTCAATTTCCATGTATTTTAAGATACGCACTAATATTAATACCGAAATTTGGAGTGTTGTAAAATGTATTAAACACTAACTATTACAGTAATTGTAGACAAATACGCATTATTAGGAACCAATGATAGCATAAAAAACATGGCTAATAGCATACTCATTGAGCTAAATTTCGGTCAAGTAGGGGAGGGGGAAATTTTGCGATTTCTTTAAAGTGGGGAATGGTGCGACAAAGGTTGGGAACCCCTGATATAGTGTATATGTAATCATCTAGGGTGGTCGGAATCAACACCGGTAGGCCTACTCTCTGCAGCAATTGCTACCAGTAGCATAGGCTGGTATTGGCATTGATAAAATCCTAGTCGGTAAACTGACGTGTTTACCAAATACACGGGTAGCGGCTAGAGGAACCTTGAACTACACCAGTTTGAGTATTGTGAAGGATATAAACGCCTGGTTGACTGCCATAATTATAGGTATAATCATAGGCTCCTAATACTTGGTTTCACTGTATCAATAATAATTCAATGCACGAAAATGATTTTTTGAAATGTCAACAAATAATGCTTATAACATAAAACGTGCAGCTTATCGTCCTACGCTGCACTTTTTTTATGTTGTATGCATTATTTTGACATTTCAAAAGCGCCTGCGGTCATGACATGGAAATATTATAGATGTAAATGATGTCAAAACTTACTCATCACGCTGCAGTGAGAACATCTCGGGTCTGGGATTCGTGGAAATGTCGAAGGCGATCACGCAGTAAATCACGAAGAGCGCAAAACAAAAGACTAGCACGATAACCTGCAAAAATTCAAC
>JAQFYQ010000167.1:0-20334 GCA_034694885.1 Buchholzia appendiculata | reverse complement strand
TCTGAAGCGGGCTCGGTCAGGGTTTAACAGTGTTGCTAATGTCGGTTCAATGCGGTGGAGGACAAGTACGCACCAGGAGCTTATAGCACACACTCAGAAGAGTTGCGGCAATGGCGTAGCGAGGATATTTGGCACCCCGGGGCAAAATTCCCAAATCTGCGTCCCCGGCTGCCAGTCTGCGATAAATTTTCTGACGTGCGGGGGGGGGGTAGCGGCGAAATTTGTTCTGATGATTTTTGGGGGGAGGGGTGCCCCGAAAAATGAATTTTTGGGGCGGCCCCGACAAAATGATGTTTCTTTTGTGGGCACCATTTTGATGCGCCCCCAAAAAATCATTTATTCGGGGGGAGGTACCCGAAAAATGAATTTTTTGGGGTGCCCTAAAAAAAAATTTTTTTTTTTGAGAGGGTGGAGGGGGAGGGTTACCCTATTAGGCGCCCCCTCCCCCAAAAAATAACATTTTCGGGGAGAGGCACTCCAAAAACAAATGAATTTTTGGGGTGCCCTAGAAAAAATTGACGCCCTTTTGGCGCCCCCATCCACCGGCGCTCCTGGGAAGTTACCCCCTCTGCCCCCCGCTACTCTACTGAGATGGACGATAGGTTGCAGCCAGAGTTTGACGTGGGTCGGGTCGACCCGCGGGTCGGGTCGGGTCGCACTTTTTTGCAATTTGGCGGGTCGGGTCCAGAGTTCAGTGGGTCGGTCGGGTCCGAGAGTCCATGGGTCGGGTCGGGTCGGGTCACAGAATCTTGACCCGTCTTGACCCGAGCAAAATTTTAATTGCCATGTCATGTCAAATAGGGGGACACAAAAGTTCTTTAACCGTTTTAAAATTACCCTGTTCAAAAACGGCTCAATTATTTTTGATGATATTTGACTGTGTGTAAAAGGTGCAAAATATATTAACCCAATTTTCAAGTTTGCAACTTAATGACGTAATCAGCTAGAGCCAGCGGCGCGCGTGGGATGGGAAATGAGCTTTTCCGCGACAGAGCGCAGCATAGCTGATTCTGCCCCGTGCAGCCGTCGCTAGAGGGCTTTTGAATTCACAATTGCAAAATTTTTATTGATATTTAAATGTAACGAGATCAAGCAGTTGTTCTACCAAAGAAATAATCCACATTCTAAGTGTGGCAATGAGTGGTGGTCGCAGGAAATGAATGCAGTGAATAAATGCTAGTCCTTCTGTTATGAGAAATAAGGAAAAATCACTTAGAATGAATTAAATCACGATTATTGTTCCCAGAGATCATTAGCTCTGATTACGACAAAGACAATATCCTTCAAACCGAAAAGATTAGAGATAATGGCGATATTGTTTATCAAATTTTTCTGCTCCATTCTTGTCTGATCAGATTTTTTTCAGCAGAATGGCGTTTGATGTCATTGTCCAGTCAAGAAAAGTTCGCTGGCATGATACCGAGATTTTGTCTACATTCATTCAAAAAGGCCACCACAAAGTCTCCTGGTTTGTTTCAGATTGAAACACCTGGGATATTCTTTTAATTAACATCCGCGGAAATCTAGAGCCAAAGCACTTGCTCATCTGAAATGCTGTTTTCGTCAAGCGTGAAAAGTGTCAATTAAGTTTGATAACCTAATTTGATGAACTCCATTACGGTAAAATATAAGATAATATCAGACATGAACAGAAATAAAGTACATTAGTGACGTTACATAAAGATCTCAAGACACAAATAAAATTTATAAGAATCATGTTGAAAAAATACGAGTTAAGGGCTATCAATGATCAAAAACTATTTGGGCTGAAGGATAATTTTGACTAAATTCTCTCGATTGAATTTGATAATATGGTGCGCTTGAACAATATGGGAGAATACATTGAAAATTATACGAAAAGTTTCGTACATCTCCTCTATATTCTGTTAAAAATCTAACAACATTCGTCAAGCGTTTTTTAAATATTATGTCGTTACTATGGCAGCATAGTAATGAATATATGTATGAACAACAAATATCATCCTCGTCGTCGTCTTCTAGACGAAGAATAATGGATTTCCATCGTCTTCTATTTTCAGCCGTCCTCTTTACCATCTCATATGTCGTTATTTGTGTCCATTGTCCAACTTATGATATCATCTGTCCATGTTAATGTTGGTCTTCCTGGTCTTTTTACCATAACCTTGGGTCCATGGTCCATAGCCATGAACCATAGTCATTTCACCTAGATTGGTGGCAGCCAGCTCGATAGGTTGTATTACATCTCTGGCAGCCATCATCTTCTCACAAACATCAGGCAATACACACGACGTTTACATCCATTACAAAAATAAAATTACTTCTTATTACTGATTGCAAATATTTCATCCTACCAACTTGTTGCTATAACGTTGAACTAATTTGCCGGTTTGATAACTATGGTTGGTTCCTCTCTAATTTGTTAATTTGTTCCACACAATTTTCCTTCCAATTTCCTTCCACACAATTTTCCAAGTAAATGTGTGCAGCCACTGGATCCTCAGAGTACATGACCAGCAAATTCCAACTTTCTTTTTTTCATACCCATTCATCATCATTAGTGCTCTGCCCTGGCAGGTCCCTGGTATCCCTTTCCTCCGCAACTCACGGTCCTCGGCTTTCCTTTTCATTCGCACATATGATTCCTCCTTGTCCTCCATCCGTTCGTGAAGCATGCCCTGTCTCGGTCTTCCTGGTCCTCTCCTTCCATCAATTCTGCCTTCTATCACATATCAATCCCTCGCCCCTCAACACATGTCCAATCCTGTTTTTCTTTCTCTTTACGACTTTTTGCACCATACTTCTTTCTTCTCCCACATCATGTAGCACTTGTTCATTAGTTTTCCTGTCTTGCCCACTTACTCTTTCCACTCTTCTCCATAACCACATCTCAAATGCTTCAAAATTATCCTTCTCTGACTTTCGCAAGGTCCATGTCTCACAGCCATACACTACTGGCCAAACTAAGTATTTAACCAACCTCTTTTTCAGTCCTGTACTGAAACTCTTCTTTATAGCAGTATTATAACGCTTCATCAGTCGGTCAAAGGCATTCACTGTAAGACTGCAATTGGTCAGATTCTCAACTGGACCTTACCAAAGGTAAAGCCCTTTCACGAACTAAATTTGCAAATTTTGTGCCGGTTACTAGAATGTTACCTTGGCACCACATGCCGGAGTGACATCGGATCTAGATTGTTGATATAGATGTTGAAGTAAGTGTTGCCGAATGTAGGATTATTATCGTTTTCAACGATAATTTAGACCAGAAATTAGGTGCCGCGTACGATAATGGCATGATACGATAATTAACAATTTGTGGCATTAATAAAAATATTTCAAAATTCATTGTTTTTTTAAATTGATAGAACAATTCTGCCAATTACTGATATAATGTCAACTTTAAATTTTAGTCAGACAATATCGGAGATAATTTGCCACAGAAATATGGACTTGGATAGTGGATACAAAGTTTGTCTAGATGTTGTGAAAGTTTTGTGGAAAACCAGCAAAATTACTTAACAGAGCTAGTTAGCAAGCGTTGTATGCGACAGCTACATTTTGTAATTTGTAATAACCTGATATTCGCCGGAGAGAAACAAGTGGTTATAATTACATTAGACTCTAGTGGTTATTATATCAAATGATCAGCTGCTATAGTAAAGAAAACAATTCTACACCAAATTTCTAGCGAGTTTTATCGTTAATAAAGCTGAAGTTAATCTATATCTGATTCAAATGACATGGTAGATGGCGACGCTATAATTATTCTAAATTTGATTCGACTCGCTAGATGGCGACGCTGTAATTACTCTAAATTTGATTCAAATCACTCGTCAGATGGTGACTATGATAAGTTTTCAATTTGATTCAAATGACTCGATAGATGGCGACGCTATAAACTATGTTTAAATTTGATTCAAATGACTCGGTAGATGGCTACGCAATAATCATTCTAAATTTGATTCAATCGACTCGCTAGATGGTGACGCTGTAATTTTTCAAAATTTGATTCAAATGACTCGCTAGATGGCGATAGTGCGATTATTCGAAATTTGATACAAAGAACTCGATAGATGGCGACGCTGTGATTATTCCAAGCTTAATTCAATCGACTCCCTAGATGGCGACGAACTAAAACAACAAGGCTGGAATTGATCACTTCCCAAGCTACGAAAACCAAATTCCATTCCCTGATTTGAATGATTTAACAAAGCAACGATCTTTAGTACTGGCTGTTCTTTAACGAACTGGAGATATTACATTAGAAATAAAAATTATCAGCTTTAGACGAAGCGATGCAACTAATAAAGGTTATGACAATTAATAATGCTTGTAACAAATTAGTTTAAATTCAAAAGAATTTTTTAAGTGTACGATTACTTGAGAGTTTAAGAGTAGGCCTACTTATTGTGTATACGACCACTAAAATTTATAGTTTTGAAAAATAATTAATTGTCGCCCTAACCCTTATAACCCTATAAACCATACCTTGAACCCCATAAACTCTGTATGACGTACGCTGCTGTAGAAACTCTGTAGATATTTATCGTATCGTATCGTATCGTATAGAGATCAATGAACGCAGGCCTTAGCCTCTAGGTTCATCTCCTTGCAATTTTATGTGGTCATATAACAGACATGTACATTTAAGAGTAAGTACGAATTATAGGATAATGTGAATGATGACTATATTATATTTTTATGACCAAAACGATTTTCGGTACGATAAAATTGGTAAAATAATTCGGCAACACTGGTGGAAGTTGTCATGGTAATGTGAGCGAAATACGGTGAAGTTTTATTAATAATAGATAAAACAATAAATTTAGATAAACAGAAACGACGTAACTCTAATAACAGAACGTAACGTACGATATGAACTAAGGCACACATTGTCCATATATTTACAAAGTATTACCCGTGGATATGTACGCATAAGCACTAATAATTAACTCTTAATAAGTATAATCTGTAAATGGGTTCTCCTATACTTTAGTACACTAATAGGAAAAAAATCAGCAGGGGTTTCAAAAAAAAAATCATGAAAAATGTTTCAAATGTTTGCATTTAAGGATGGAAAATGTTCTATAAGCCCTACCCTAACCAAAACCAAAGCCAAAACCCGACTTGTAACCCTAACCCTAACCCAACCTTAACCCTAGCAGTTTCCCATGCAGTGTACTAAAGTAAAGAAGAACCTGTAAATGTATATGATTGATCTCAATGTTGTTATCTGCTATTGTCATACAATTGACATTGACTTTGAACTTATTTCTTCAACATTTCAATTCCTTGCTCTAACCGTACGAACTGCAAATTGTCTAGACATTATTGAGTGAAATTGGTAGAAAAATAGAAATAAATTTGGAACAAACAGCTTAATCATGCAGTTATTATTATTAATAACGATGAAAACATCATCAAAATGTTGCTAGAATATAAATGTTTAATAATTTGCTTTTAATTAGATTTGGACATCAATCAAACGAAAGCCTTCGACATGTTGATATAAAGAACAATTGGTTAACCGAACAATTGCGAAGACTGCTTTATGTCGTTCTCAACCATCCTGTGTGCGCGATATACTGGATATGTGCGAGGTATCTTCTGGAAGTTGTAACCAGGAACGTGGTTACTTGTTCTCATGGTGTCTGCGTAGAACATGGCGTGTCCTGCCCGTAGCCGTTACTGTCCTCTTCTGCCTGTACGCTCTACACAGTCTGAAGGTAATATTGAGTGATTTTTATGTTTAGATCAGAAATGATAATCAAAGTTTTCAATAACATTTCTTTGTATTATATTCTGCTTATGATTGGTTTGCTGAAAAGCTGTTTTCCCAACAAATCATTTTTAGAAGAAATTTTGCCAGGGGATGTTGCAAGACCAGTTTTACAGATGTAGATGCACACATGCGGAAGCGATTTTTAAACTGTGTGCTTGCTTGTACTGGCATGATTCACTGACTCGGTGGCCTTTTGTTGTTGAACTTTGCTCGCACTTAATTATTGTATTTTTA
Source organism: Buchholzia appendiculata (assembly GCA_034694885.1). Taxonomy (NCBI): domain Eukaryota; kingdom Metazoa; phylum Annelida; class Clitellata; order Enchytraeida; family Enchytraeidae; genus Buchholzia; species Buchholzia appendiculata. Next base: position 14,336 of record JAQFYQ010000167.1, on the reverse strand, counting down.
TTTCACTGTTATTTCAACACACTTGTTATGCATATTTTTTATGCTGTTTGTCATGTGCAGTTTTGTTGTTGTATAATCATTAGCCATTGGATGGTAATATTTATTTTTCTTTGAACTCTGTTTTGGCACTTATCATTTGTAAACGTGTGCATTTTGTTCTAAAATATTACCTACTGAGTAAAATGTTCAGGATTTACATTACAAGAGAACTGAGCATTCTGTGTCTAAAGATGCAGTCGAGAATGCAACTTCTGCATCGCAGTCTTCATGTCGAGACTGCTGGATTATTGTTTTCCTGGAAGCTGTGACCTTTGACACAGACCACTGCCTCCTGATATCAGCCGAGTTCTCTGATTGGTCAAAGCTAATTGTAATTTCTGTCAGAGATCTGCACGATAGGTAATAGTTTTTTTTAAATATAGGAACTAGATTTGTTTGAAATTTATTCTCAAGATATGATTCATTTGTGTTATTTAGTAATAACTCGTGTCAATTAGCATTTCTATTTTTTGTAGAACAAAAAATCATTTCTACTCGATTATATTAAATCACTTGTACTAGGAAGTTCTGTCTTGATATTGAAATTTTAAAGCCATCATATTTGTGTTTAAATGGTTTAGCAATAGCTGTGTGAGAAGAGTAGTTGTACATAGTCACTTGTCTTTTCTCCGTACTAGGATGTGATGAAACTGAGTGAATCAATTATGTCTGTTTTAATAACGCTTACGCTAACGCAAAAAAATTAGCGCTGAATTATAACAATTAATGCTTCCGTTAGCACATTAATAAAATTTACACTTCATGACTTCTTTATTGCGTTGTCGCAAAGCAACCAAAACAACTGTGTTGCTGATTGGTTTCTCCAGGCTAATATTTAAAATATTTACTCCAAAAAAGAAATATAATTGTTTGGGAATGACTAAAAATAAAGATCCTACAATATGAACGGATGTGATTAATGACCGCAACGGATCATAAGAACACTTGAAACATGCAACAAACTTCCAAAGTCTGGTAACCATCTTTCTTCATTTATCGTTCATACTAACAGAAAATATTGCCCATACTGTATATTACTATTAATTTTGACCTAATTTCATGAGATTATTTGCAGAAATACGTTTGTTGCTGTAAGCATTTTGGAGATGATAAGTTTCACATTTAATATTTATTGAGCCCACATGCCGAAAGACTAATTACGAATTCATTTGCATTCTAGAAGATTAAGGTTTGTTACCCAGGTTATGTTTAGACCAGAGTTAGGGTTGGGTCAGTGTTAGGTTAGAGAAAGATAAAATTATGCAACGTGAAAATTAAAAATATAAAGTCACTGTTTTTATCTGTACGAGTGTCATGAACAAAGAATTTTTTTAAATTTTTAATTTGTCATCATTGATAGCTTAACATAGCATTGATAGGCGGAACCTTTATGTCCATAGTTTAATTAGTAAAACAAATATTTAGACACATATACAGGGTGCGCAATAAAAAATGGCCACCCTAAGCAAAATGTCAATATTTCTTTAGCTACTTAATGGCGGAATCTGAAATTTTACAGACTGGGAGAGGAAGGAATTTGCCATAGTTCGTTTCAATTTTGTCTGAAAATATTAATTACAATAAAAGTTGTGCCAATTTTGATTTCAAGAGGTCAAAAATCGAGTTTTTGACACATTTTTGCCCGTTAAATCATGCTGACCTGGTTTATATTTTATATACAGACTGTTTAAATAATATTATTTTGCACTGGTCTTGAACCTCTACAACACTATTACATCACTGGCCTGTTAAATAGCAGCATTTAGCAATTCTTAGCGCCCAGTCAGGCGGCTAGAAACTCCTACAATCCAGCTTTCAAGTTGCAGTAAATGCAGAAAGCCGCTTTTTGAGGTGTAAAAATGATGAAACTTTCAAATCGAGACGAACGGAGAATACGCCAATATTCTTACAAAACGATTGAGAGTTAAAACACTTCATAAGCCTATCATTGTAAGTTTTTGAGGTCGTTCTGTGGTAAAATGGCTCAATTTACAGGCTGAATCTTGAAAGATCGAATTTACTAAGGATAAGATATCTGTCTGCGGCTTCATAACTTGAAAGTTAATTAAAAACATGGAAAGATGTTCACAGAAACGTATGAAGGACACATTGGGTATCACGAAAAAAAGCCTAGTCATTGTGATCATCATCACCAAACGACACTCCAAGGGCGATAATAAAACCGAGAAAAATCATAGTTTAATAATGCCAAAAACTCGATTTATGACTTTTTGAAATTAAAATTGGCACAACTTTAAGGGTAATTGATATTTTTAGACGATGTTGAGCTGAAATATGACAAATTTCTTCCTCTTCAAGCCTGTAAAATTTCAGCTTCCACTAATCAACCGCTACGGAATATTGGAATTTTGCTTAGGGGGGCTATTTTTTATTGCGCACCCTGTAATTAATTGCACAATTTTATCTGTGTTCAATCATTCTCATTAAGTTACTTTTGCTCAATAATGATTAAGCTCTCTAGTATGCAAGGACTTCAGTGTTTGCATATGATTAATTTAATTAATTATTTACTTAGTTTAATATGGTAATTGAATTGATTGAGGTTTGATTATAATTAATCACAAGCGACTTTAAATACTTAATCGCATGTGATTAAATGCATGTGATTAATCACATGTGATTAAATATCTTAATCGCGCGATAAATCACAGTTGATTTGTTATATAGAAGGGCATCCATGATTTTAAATGATGACTTGGGCTAGAACAAATATGCTGGCTTCACTGAATGTAAGTAAGAGTAAGGTCTGAGAAGTGTAGGAGTACATTTGAAAAAATTGCATTAAAAAATTGCAATTAGCTCGATAAACATTTGATGAGGAATGCCACTGAAGATATTCTTCTCGTAAATTGTTATTGATCAATGAATAATTATAGGCTGGATTGATGTTTTAATTAGAGAACAAATACCGTAATGAATATTGAGCATTTGAAATTGTAAAGGCATTATAGTTTTTCATTTATTGATGTATTTTAATATTTGTACTTTGTAGTTCTACTCACAAAGAGCTGGATCACTGTGTAGTGTTAAGTGAGAGGAAACTACTTTCAGAGTTCAACCGGAATGACATCAGCCTTATCACTGCTGCGTATCTCTACGCAATAACGGTAATCTATCGCAATAAAATATAATAAAATAAAATAAAATAACGCAATAATGTTTAATCTATCATGGAGAGATTTAAAGTAGTAAAACTTTGAGCTTAGGAAATCTCAGTAATAGATTTTAATATATAGTAGAACTGTTTTTGTTATCTAGGCTATCAATTTCAACTCTAAATAGAATGCACATTATATGATGCTTAAAAGGCACTTTGTAAACTATTACCTTAGAGCACAATTGTGTGTAGATTCACTGTTGCAACTTCGTCATCAACATTGTACATCAGGTTTTCTTTGTCAGTAAGGGTTGGACGTTTCCTACTAATTTAATTATATCTTAATGGAACTAAGAAATTAGAAATTAAACATGCCCTTAGAAGTTGTTGTAATTTGTAAGCTGTTTCTCAATTTTCATTTTAATAATCATAATAATTATTTATTTATGTCACATCATTTCGATAAGCTAGATTTCCAAAATTTGATCTAGCTCTTGTGAATATATATGTTCTGTTTAACGCTACATTGGTCAGTGAATATGTATTGTAACTTAGCCATTGAAATGTTTTTATCGATTTACTTATTGCAATATTGTAGCGAGGAGCTGAATGGATCTATTCAACTGCTGCTACACTGAGCCCCGAGGCGGTCAAGTCTTTGAGGCCTCCACCTATCAGGGTCTCCCCATGGGGCCTTCTGGCCGTGGGCAGAAAGACGGACAAGTTTGACGTTGCCGGTCATTTTGGCTGCAAACTAGGACCAGCAAAAATCACAACTAGGTAAGTGATATGATTAGTGTTTTTTAACAATGAAAAAGATATTTAATGGTTCAGACTGTCATCAGTCATCAATCATCATCATCATGCTTTGTCATCAGTTTAAATACCAGCTGATGTACAGGGATTCGACAAAGCCTTTTATTTTAACGTTTCCCTTTGTAATTTTTTTTTTATACATGTGTTCTAATTTACAGTATTTATCTTGCATACAGTTACGCTTTCATATAAATGTCAAATGAACGGGACAAGTAATTTTGTACAGGCAGAACCTGATCATCATTTGTTGTTAAGTTGTAAGCAAGGTTGTTCCACATCAATGTCTTCTTGGAGACTGGTTTCCACGTCACGTGTTCCAATGTTTGAACTTGGCATTACGAGAACTTTTATTAACAGCACCAGGCAGGAGAAATGAGCTCTGTTTGGTTTTACCAAACAGAGCTCATAATAACTGCATGATCGTGCATTATATAGGCATAATTTGACCAAGCCCATTTTGAGATTTAAAACAAATTATAATGGTTATATGGCTATTAATTATTATGGTTATGCCTTTCGTTTTCAATGCCAACAATTTCAGTGCACATTGTCATTTGTGTACAAGTGTTTTTATTTAAGCAGTTTATTTTAGGTGAACGATATCATGTAACTATGCCTCAAATAGCTACAATTTGGCTATGAATCGTATCAACCTCTCCTTTAAGAAGTTCTAATTTTTGTCACCATTGTCATCATGATTATTATTTATTTACTTACTTGATTTCTTATTTACTTACTTACTAAACTGAACATTGGCTATGATACAACTAATAGCTTAATTTGTAAACATAATTGTTTTGAAAAATGCTCACCATAATAAAATTTCACCTTGCCTGGTTGTCCTAGTTGTATTAATGGTTCTAGGCTATGTAATATATTGAGATGGTTAATTTGGCTTGTTTTATATATAATTTTTGTGTGTGCAGTGGGCGCGATACATCACATGAATATTTCCTACTTCCTGCGCATGACCGAACTCTTGTGTATGCGCCAGCTGCAGTGACTCATCCGATGCCTGCAGTTACTCATCCAATTCCTACGAGTCAAAGACATGATTCTAGAATACACTGTGATCCTACCTCTCCTCCCGTCACTCTTGCACACGGTCTACTGACAGATCTGTCGCTCAACGAAGTTGTATCTGCCTTCCATCGCGATGCTTTCTGGGCCCTTCCAGTGGTTGATTCATCTCTGGTCTTTGATTGGTCAGAGGTTGTTCAGCGATTGCTGTGGGTAGTGGGCGGGCATGTGACACTGTATCAGGATGCTGCTGGCATTATTGTTTCCACTGGAAATACTGACGCGACTAATGGGACGGAGATGATGAGTTTAGAATGCGACAGGTCTTCTTTTGTGAATTGTGTCAAATCTATTCTCATCTCCAGACGTGTTTCGAGCAAATTCACCAATTCTTTGCATGTGTGGTTTGAAGCTCTCACTGAAGTCGGTTACAAGTTTCCAACTTATGCCATGTCTATACAGTCATCTAATGGAAATGGAAATTTTATGCCGGATTTTCCGAGTAACGACAGGTTAAGGTCTTCCATGTCCAGATCCCATGACGTTCTGTGGGATGCATTTACAGTACAGTATAAGTCAGTAAGCATGCCACTTGTGCAGAGAAGTAGAAACTCAAAGCTTGGCATTCCTGTTAGTAATCTAGATGAAATCAAGGAGGTTTATTTGAAATCTTGCAATAGCTCTTTTGAACGTACAAATCGTGGATCGAAGATGCTAAATATTTCCAGGCCTCCTTGGACACGGTTTGCCAACATCGTGCTGATCATTACCTTTAACGATCCGTATTATTCCAACATTCCTTTGCTCGAGCTGCTCTACCGTCAGTTCTTTCCATACATCGTCTACTGTGGACCGGAATTACCTGACCTAAATAAGCACGAATCACTCGTAAACTTTGACCTATCATTTATTACCTACACATCTGGAAAGTCTTCTGGTTACAGCTATGCCTCTAATAGGACAAACAACTTTGCAAAGAATGAATCGTTTCATGAAGCGCCTACACGCAAAGCCCCATGGGGTCCTCCGCCTAAACCCGGTGAGACCGGGGCTCATACGGCCGGTGCCTTTAACTACGAGTGCCTCGCTAAGGTTGCCAGGATGGGATTCAACGTGTCTCGCGGTGGGTTTCTTGTGATCTCCGATGACCTTCTCGCACTTGTTCCTACTCTTGTAGGAGCACCCAGAGATAAGATCTGGTACTTGCCTCTGCGTGAGATTCGCGTTGGAGATCTGCGAACACTGCGAGAGTGTCGTCTGGGAATGTGCGACTTTCATCCCCATTGGAACTGGTGGGAAGACTATGGATCAGCCACCATAGAGGCTCTTAAAGCACTTAGTGGTGCAGTAGACATGGAGGCTCTGAAGGCACTTAGTGGTGCAGGAGATGAGGCTAACAAGACGAGAGAGAAAGAAGAGAGAGCTAGAGAGGAGAAGGTTACAATAGAAGAGACAGGTGTACTGAATGGATTCTATAACTGGTGGAAGGGGAACACAGGGAAAAGGCTCACTAAAACTTCAGACAAGAAGCAAGCCTTACGCGAAGTCAAGTATACAGTTAATAATAAAATAGATCTATTTCCTCATGGCATCAGTGAGATCACTGATGTAGTTCAGATGAATCTGTATTATACTGATATATTGAAATCGTTTAGTAATCATGATCGGCATTCAAGTGTATTTAAACTGTACAAGGGTTGTTACGAAACCCTCCGGCGCGAGAACGGTGCCGAGTTGCGTGCGAACGGAGCATTTTCTGACATCTACTACATCCCCGCATCCCTTGCGGACGATTACGCGGAACTTGCGTCGTTATTTGTTGACCATCGCGTGTTTCTGGAAATTGCAGTGGCAACGATTGTGAACTGCCTTGCTCCGGGTTTTGAGAATGTCTGGTCTCTTCATGGCAAGATGGTTTGGGCTGTGGAACATCGTGATGATGTGTGGGAGTACTTCAACAAGGAGGCACTGTATGGAATGATGTACCTTCATCCGACCAAGTGGAGTAGGCTTGTAAGGCCTGCTGTAACTCCGGCTTCTTCATCTGTAGGTGCCAATGCTACAGATCATGGAGACTCTGCCATTCAGTTTCTCTCAGATTTAAAACGTTTGAATTCCACAAAGGGTGCTGATGTGAAAAATAGTGTTATGGATGAGAGAAATAGACTTGCGAATCTCTTTTGTAACAAAGTCTTGCCATATCTCCATGATCCTTTAGCTAGGTTACCAAATTAGCTGAAGACATTTGGCTTTTAACTATACAGTCTGTTGTAATATTTTGTATGTGATAAACACGCTGTGCCGTCGTGTTTTCTAGGAAATAACTGCTCTGTATCCATGATTACTAATCATTTGCAGAGATGATGCGAGATGACAAATACTTTTTTTGTTGCCGGGATAATATATGAATTATGTCATATTGTACTTTGACCTTGTAGCTGTTATAATCAAGGTACGGTAATGTTAAAATGAATGGTACTATTCACTTATAATGATTCAGAAAACTTTTTAAAATGTTTGGGCTTGGGTACTGGGTAGCTATAACTTGAGTTTTGTAAATGGATTTGTAATCCTTCAGTACTAAGGTGCATTGTTGAATTATTTAGTGACATGTTGGTCGTCTCTGGCATCCACTAACTATAGGCTTTAACTTTCCATGCAACCAATTCCGTGCTGATGTGCTAAGCGATCTGTTAAATTGAGGAACTACCCAGACAATGTTGAGATACTTGAATCTGGTCCACTGTTGTTTACCATGACTAAAATATAGTTCTTGTTCGTAAATCTGTCATAACAGGGCTCGGATATTACAGTGCAGTCATTGTTCCTCGTGCTCGCTATAAAGCATGAGGGATTTGTCAGGAAGGGCATCCGGCTGTAACTTTTACAGTTAAATACAAATCGTCAGTGCAATTTGTCAGAAATGTTTGGTCAGGTCAATACGATGAGTCGTCTCTCCAATAAGACTTTGTAGTTGAGTTGGGTTTTTTGGTACCGTAATTCTAAATGAGAAAAATCAACATGAAGAGAATAAAGACATGTACAGTTGTTTTTGACATTACAGTAGACTAGTCATTTTCCATCATGTGTTTGACAAAAGAGTAACTAGGCTGTTGGCGCCAGGAAGTGCATCCGGCTATACAATTTTGCATCCATAATAATCAAAAATTTCCTGGTGAACGTTCTTGTCAACAATTATTCCCTCTTCAACAGAGGACATTAAAAGAGGATAAACTTATTGGTCCAATTTGCAAGTGTGCAGCGAGTTAATTTTCAAGCTTTAATCTGGCTCCAAAAATTCCAAATATCGATAAAAGCAGATCAGATCTGAACAATACTTTTCAATGATTATTATAATCACAGATTCAACTGGTTTTGGAACACTTATAATTAAAATAGACCAATTAAATTATTTAAAACTCGCGATAGAATTGAATTGTGTTAATTGTGTTAACTAGGCCAATTTGAAACGATTTGGTGATTATTGCTCTTTAGACCTACATAGCCTACATTTTACCCATAAATCATAGAGATCTACAAGATCCTGTAGCATTTAATCCCTCTCGAGAAAACGTAAATGATTGCACTTGGTGCAAATTGTACGCAATAGGCTTTCCACTTAGTTTTCCATCGATATAAATTATTTGAATGACAACATCTTCCTTTATTCCTTTAGTTTACCACACGCTGTGCTGGTGTCGTATTTCCATTGTAGTATTGCTGGGAAAAATATTGGCATCAGATTCTGTACTGCGGCTACGAATATGCTGCAGTGCTCAGGAATACTTTCTACGATATTTTTATAACTAATTTTGTTCGTCGTATAAAATAATATTTACTGCTAAATACCACAACACTATTAGTAAATACATTTATTTATTTGTGATCTTACTTCAATTAGCTAAAATGTATTTACTGTAGAGAATACTATTAATAACTCTTTCTAATTCAATGCGTTTTTGCTCATTGATTGTATTAAGTGATTGGAAAAGTTTACTAATAATCATTCTCACCTGAGAGAAAATTAGGGAGGAAGAATTTGGAGAGAAATTTGAGAGAAATAACGAGAGAATCATGGATTTCAAGAAGTTCACGACGGGGGCGGGGGCGATGATATCCAGGGCTAAACAGGTAAACAGTTGTCAGTGCAGTTTCACGTATTTAGATGTAATTACGGACGTCAGTCTTGCCACGTATAATTGCTATCCTGTAGTTATTAGGTATCCTGACCGGCGGGTGTCCTAACTCCAGTTTCCCCTCTGATCGATGGGTTGTCAGCTGTTTGTTTGCTGGCGGAGAATTGTATTCCACTAAGAACTATTAGTCATTCATTGCCACGGTTTACTTGTCAACGACTGAAGCTCTTTCAATGACGGTTCTCGGAGAAAAATGAACAACGCACTGATCCAGTGGTGCACTAATCCAGCAGCATACTTATTACTTATTACTTATACAGTAGCGCACATATACAGCAGTGCACTTATCCAGCAGCGCACTTGTCCAGCCGCACACTTGTCCAGCCGCCAGCCGCGCACTTGTCCAGCCGCGCACTTATCCAGCAGCGAACATATACAGCAGCGCACTTATCCAGCAGTGCACTTATGCAGCATCGCACTTGTCCAGCCGCACACTTATCCAGCAGCGCACATATACAGCAGCGCACTTATCCAGCAGTATTTGTTTCCAGCAGCGCACTTATCCAGCAGCGCACTTATCCAGCAGCACACTTATCCAGCAGCACACTTATCCAGCAATGCACTTATCCAGCAATGCACTTAACCAGCAATGCACTTAGCACGTATTCAGTCGTGTTATTCAAAGTTATTCATAATTTGTTCTTGAATTAATTCACGCATCTGGTCTGTCTTGTACTCTCAAGTTTATTGGCATGTTGAATATGACACCTCTCTGTGTCTCTGTATAAATGTGAGTAACATATATTGATAATGCTCTAGTTTGAAGGCAATCGACACACGCTCGTTGACGTTCAGCTGAATTCGTAAATGCGGGCGCTACAAAGCCAACGCCTTGCCGAAGTGTTGTCTCAATAAACGCTCCTTGTATAGAATTTTCGTCATAATATGCAACTCTAATATCAAGCATGACAGCTAGCACTTTGTCCATATTCGATCATGTGAAATGTGTAGACGTATTTCAGTACGTATTTTGTTGCATCTTCAACCTGGTGACTTTTCTGTATGCTGAACGACGAGTAGGTTTTTTGATCTTGAGTATAAAGAAAATTTTGGGCCGTTTCTTGGTTCTCCTTTACTTTAGTACACTGCATGGGAAACTGCTAGGGTTAAGGTAGGGGTTAGGGTTATAAGTCGGGTTTTGGTTGGGGTAGGGCTTGTAGAACATTTTTCCATTCTTAAATTTGAACATTTGAAACATTTTTTTCATGATTTTTTTGAACACGTACCTCTCCCTGTTGATTTTTTCCCCATTATTGTACTAGAGTATAGGAGAACCAAATATTTTATATCGATTGTGTCAAATCTCTTCGTGAATGGCATGATGCACTCGGAGTATTTCTGTTCACTATTCAATCCCAAAGTAAATTAAATTTGTGCCCAGATCAATGAGCGCGAGTCAAGTCGGATGTGAACCATGTATTGTCAATGTCTGTACAGTTCTTAACAAAATTTGACAACTTAGAACTGAATACTATCTGACAATATTGTTGTTTCGGTGAATTATTTTAACTTTTGTTCAAATGTTACGGTAGCTGTTCTGATCAGCTATAAAAATATGCTGATAACTTGATCACAATGTTATCTCTTGTAACTATGTACACATCAGTGTGTAGATTGATCAGCGTGCTTACAGCAATACCTAGAGGAAATGCAACAAAGCAGGAGTATACCCAGGATTTAATTTGGGGGTGGGGGTTTGGCTTGCAAAAAAATTTGATGACCTTTTTCAAATTCAAAATTTGTTCACAAAGCATCATAAATTTATGTTAAGAATGAACATTAAGAACTTGTTTTTTGTACTATTTTCTGTGGAGAGAGGGGAGCGAGGGGCTTGAATCCGACCCCTCCCCCATATCCCCACACTTAAATACGGTCATGCAACAAAGGGCTTAAGGCAAAGAATATTATTTTAAGTTGAAAAAACGTAACTACTGCTGTAGTAGAAGTAGTAGATATAGTTGCTGTAGATGAATTGAAGTGGTTATTATGTGTAGAAGTGAAATGAAGAGTTGAAGATAAGGAAGCTTGGGGAGGTTTAGAAGTCAAGGACCTGCCGGAAGGTAGAGAACTGATGAGGAAGATGACATAGCATCTTCTTGGGCAGACAAATGAGAGAAGATTTGCAGCAAGAGCCTAAACAAAAAAAGATCATAACAAATGTGAACTAGGTGGTTTCATTTCTGATTTTAAGTATGTATAAAAGATTTATGAAGCAACAAAGATAATGTGAATAACACAAGTGTTGAAGGGGAGAGCACTTGAGGTAAATAGAGATAAAAACTATTTAAATAGGCTAGCAAGTTTATCACAAGAATTAATCATCGTAGGACTTGCACCTATGTTTGATCCATATCACGTCAGATTCAATGTATGTTATTCACAGGAGGCCTGTACTAATAATAACCTCTAGTGGTATGAAATATGTGAATAGTCAATTGTGCCTGATTATGCCAGACATTGCGAGATTATGACAGACATTGCAGTAGACTCAATGCGTGTGTGTCGCAGTGGGCTTATGAAGATAGCAATGAATTTGTTGTCGCCAGGAGTGGTCTCTGAAAATACATTTGTGCTCTATAATTGAATGCACAATCTGCAGTGTGATGTTTGTAAAAGAGGACAGGATATAGTGATACAGAAGATTTTATATAGTTATTTAAGAGAGAGAGAGAGAGAGAGAGAGGACTTGAAATTGTTCATGGAGCTAGTAATGGAAAAACAGGAGAGCTTTCTCCCTCATTGAATATTTGTGGACCTTGCTGTGGGCTGTAGAGTAATCTTGACTAATTTCTGCTGGGTTCTGTTCCCACATTATTTCCCATCTGACTTAGATTCATGCTTAATATCCATTATGCTGCCTTTGTTAATTTTCTTTGAGTACTTGTATTGTGCAGTGTTACTGAGCTCATTTTCTGCAACTGTATAAGTGGCAAGCTGCAGAAAGGCTGATAACATTTTAGTGCTTGTACACTTCCTGTTTTCTAGACAACTTGATGGGACATCATGTGATCCTAGCATGTGCTGCCTCGTGTCATGTTTATTGAACGTTTTGGTGTATTATATGGTTGTGATGCACATGATTTGTCGTATTGATGATTGTTATATCTGTTCATAGCTTTAATTAGGCCAGCCAAGACTAGTGTAGGCTTGTGTTAGTTGAGAGAATATTCTAGCATCTACACAATGATATTGACATTGATTACTGACACAGTGTAGCTGAGTGTGCAAAAGCAAATTGTAGGGAACTGGTGGGAATTTGTTCTGCCATTAATTTGTGAAAGCTGCACGGCTTAATTGAGTCTTGTATTTAACGGCCCCTTGAGAATTTTAACCAAATTGGGCATTATTTTACAAGCTTGAATTAAATGCACTTATTACAGATGAACACGTTGCACATGAATGCACTGCTTATGAACTTGCTGCTTCTAGACATACTGCTTATGTACATAAATACACTGCTTATAAACAAACTGCTTATGTAGGCCTATTGTACATGCTGCTTATGAATATGGTGCTTGTAAACGTGATGCTTATAAACTATGTGCTTAAGGACACTGCTCCTGATACATATGCTGCATTTTGATGAAGACCTGTACTGCATGTATATTCAGTATACGGAGGAGAAGCTTGGACAAGCAGAAAAGACAGAATTCGACGAAGCATTCCAGACTCAACTCACTCAGGCGGACAAGACAAAGAACTGGACGGAGAAGATCATCAAACAGACAGAATGCTACCTGCAACCAAATCCTAGTACGAACTTTCTTGCTTGATCATAAATGCGATATCTATCTCTTTCCAATTCAATCTAATTTATTATGATGCCGCACTAATTGTAAATTAGTTTTTCACTATGGTATTTTTAAACTTTTCCCAAATAATCAGATCACATCACATTATTCACATAATTTTTTTTCCGTAGCATTATTTGTGAAACATTTGTTTTGTTTTATTTAAGAAGCGACATGATCGTCTCGACTGTGTTAGGGTTTGTGTTCTTCACATGTGTGTGATTGTGAAGACTTGTGGGACAAGACGTGTGAAGTATTTCTGTGGCAATTGAAAGCTTTACTTGCTCAGTGCTTGTACATGTTTGTGTTCAGCTGTGAGGATGGAAGTAAGGCTTGTACATGTTTGTGCTGAGCTGTGAGGATGCAAGTAAGGCGTGTACATGTTTGTGCCCAGCTGTGAGGATGGAAGTAAGGCGTGTACAACTGTACATGTTTGTGTTCAGCTGTGAGGATGGAAGTAACGCTTGTACAAGTTTGTGCTGAGCTGTGAAGATGCAAGTAAGGCTTGTACATGTTTGTGTTCAGCTGTGAGGATGCAAGTAAGGCTATGTTTGTGTTCAGCTGTGAGGATGGAAGAGTTCATGCAGGAGAAGGTGCAAGGCTACAAGGCGACGCGCATCATGGAGACGGACACGCTTGGACAAGTCTTCACTGATGCTGGCAACGACCTGTCTTCAGGTGCTCCCACATACGGTACGACATTCCTCTGATTACATTCACTCACCTCTAGCATTGTGCATTTATCTTCAATTAGTATTCTATTTGTTTCCTTGCAAACCTAGTTAAACGTACTGAGGATACGATGTCTTGAGCTGAATGAGCTTTGAAACTGTTGGACTATCTGTACAAGGTTTCACATTGCTGAATCGTGTGCACTTGCAGACTTGAACGGTAGCTTATCTCTGACTCATGACTGTGCTTTGAACTGGCAGACTGTCGTTGAGCTGTGAATGCTTATGATAAGTAAAAATAAATTTATTGATTAGTTAGTCATTTGGTTGTTGGCTTGCTTTATGTTCTTTTACTATTTGTGTTAATTGAAGTAGGTAATGAGTAAGGTAAAGGGTATTCAAGTAGCGGGCAATACGTACGTTGATCTTGCGCATAGATAATTCACAACTTAAGACGTGAAGCTATCAAATCTACTGTGTACTACGACAGGCACTTCTCTTGAAGATAATATGTTGTGTACAAATGCATTGTAGACTTGTTGTATACTACTGCTTGTACAAGGAATGTTCTGTACTCCTTGTGCAGGTTCTGCCTTGGTGAAGTGTGGTGAAGTGTGGTGAAGTGTGGTGAAGCGCAGGTGAAGCTCGGAGGTTTGAATGTTCTGTACACCTTGTGTAGGTTCTG
>JAQFYQ010000166.1:0-20350 GCA_034694885.1 Buchholzia appendiculata | reverse complement strand
CATATACTAGGCCGATGAGCACGGGTGGGCGGCCAAAGGTCCTTCCCGTACAGGCAATGGAGCGTTAACAATTTACCCAGGTTTGCTACCGAACACAATCAGTCGCTGCGGGGAGGTGAACCGCCTACCTCTTCGCTGCTAGACGAGCGACGCTACCGACTGACCTATTCGGTCACTTCATCACTTTATTCTACTGACCTATTCGATCACTTTATTATATTATGATATATTCTACCGTTTTATAAGTACTTTACCATTTGTGGATCACGAGGCTTGCAAGATTCTAGTACGCGTGCACAGCTTTCTTTGTTTCTCATCTGAATTGAAATGTGAATGTATGATGGATGCCCTCTTTCATTAACGTAAGCCTTCCTTCCTTCTTTAAATAGCTACTGCTTGAATTACTAGCTACTGCTTTAAGCATTTTGCCATTTAGAGTGTTGAAAGTTATAATGATGTAAAGATTTGCCTATGGTAATATTTAGTAAAACTGACTTTGTGAAAAAGTCTATGTAACAGATTTGCTCTGACGCGGATGCATGTATCATTGAGTGTCTAAAGAATTGTTGTGTAGACTTGAAGTTTGACTAATTTCATGTAATCCTCAGGCTCTTCTTAAATACTTGTCTTGACAATAAGAGCATTGTTTTTCTGGCAATTAATTTAAGAATTATTAGGATGTTGCAGAAACTAAATTGTAAAAAATACCAATAAGTTATTATAGGTTTAATTAAATTCCATAATTTGATTGTGCATTGTACGTCTTATATACTATGCATGCGTATCTGAGATGGATAGTTAATCTGTTAAATTCTAGCCGATTGGCTAATCAGAACTATGAGTTCTAAACTGATCTGTTCTCAGTAGAACACGCTTGATTGTTTAGTAATGGCAAGTGGTGATTTATTGATTATATTTTATTGTCCAGTAAATGTAAGAAAATCTTATTATGTGCAATTTAATTGACAACATTTGCTTTGATACATTATTTCAGGCGCAGAAGTGGGAGCCGTGACAGGTATGCAACATTGCTAAAAAGCATTAATCTTTTCAAACTTTGCAAATTTTCCCTAAACACAGATTTAAGCCGTTGTATATTTAGAGTACAAACCTGAATGTCACTGAGTGCAGGCAATGACCATGCTCGTGTATTCTATAATTAAATATGATTCAGTTGTCGTGTTTGTCTAGTCTCATGATGTGTTGGTGTGGAATCAATGCTCAATACTGATAGTAGTCATGCAGAGTTAATAGTATCCGGCGGTGTAAACATTTGTGCACTCGCTTTGCGTACAAAAGGTCCTATGATCTACTCTCACATCTGCTCATGTTATTGGTGGCATTATTGAGCATATTTGTGTGCTTCGTGCTGCCTTTTTACCAAGCAGTATGAGTTGATACTGGCTGTATATGGCCAGGTCTGTATATGGGATTACATAACACACTGGTCCTGATTTGGTGTATCTTACATGGTCTAAGATTGTGGAGTGAAATCAATGTCCGGCAACCTTGTATCTAGAAGAATGTCAACTTCTTTTTATGTGATGTTCATACCATGTTGTGCAGTGTGCACGTATATTGTGCAGTGTTGCACGTAGATTTATACAATGTTGTGCACGTGTCGTGTATAGGAAGAAGTCTTATTCTCGCTCTGAGAGCCGATCTCGCAGTCGCGACCGCAACAGCCGACGCAAGGAAGAGAAACGTCCGACAAGGTTTGAATCGCTTCAACATTTTGTTATTAATATTGCAAATCATTTTTTATTAGTGCTTGGTAGCAATGACGATGGTGATGCTGTTGTAGTAAATAAGCTTTTGTAAGAATGTATAGGTATGTACCATTGTTTATAAGTATGTGACATTATGATTTATTATAATATTGTAAGATTCCATTTAATTCTAAATCCTAGTGAAATATATACTTTCACATCTCGCTGTTTTAAGCTCGAGTGAATGCGCAGATCCGCATAGAATACTATAGGTAGATACAAAGATAATTAGTTGCGAATTTGCAAGTTGAGTGGGGGTCGCGGATGGTAACAATATAATGGGCAGGTACTGGTAGTGTGTACAATCTGTCATTGGGCAGCCGACAATAACACATGGATATTTATAATAGCCTCGAAAGAATATCCTTTTTTGTCTGCGCAACCATGTGTGTATCTATTGTACCTTTGTTTATTCTAGAGCCTCGGATGATGAGAAATCAAAGTCAAGGTCAAAGTCTCGTAGCAGGGAACGCAGCAGGGAAGGGTCATCGAGGAAGCACCGTCGTGCGGACAGTTCAGACAGACCGGCGAGCAAGCGTGAGCTGTCCGAGGACAAGGACTGAGAGTGGACGTCGACAGTTCGAACTGTCAGAGCCGTCTGTGAACAATGTCAGTGATGATTTCTTTGCCAATGCCAACTGTTTTTCTTGTATACAGTATGCCGTTATGATACAAACGTTATATCATTGCTGAGGTTAAACTGTTGATTACTATTGCGGTTCTTCACGATCGTTGCTTTGCTTGCATGGAAATAGATCTCACAGTTTTTGTTACTACAGGAAATGACATGCAGATGTTTCATTTATCGATTTGTAGTTGTACCTGAAGGGAAAATCTTATCTTTTGCTAATATTTTTAATTCAGGTTCAAGAATCAAGTTTGATATACTTTGAAATTTGCACGTCACATCCGAGTGGAATTAAATCACTTGACAATAGATTTGTGTGCACTGATATAGACGATGTTTGCGAGTATGGTAACTTTACTGATTATATTTGCCAGCAAGATAACTGGAGTCTTGCTCTTATATAGTGTTTTGATTGTACTACTCTCATATTTGTTATGATGATTTTTTGTAGTGTCATTTTGACGTAAAGTTCTTTGTTGGCCTTGTATTTGAGCTGTTAGCGAGGGTTTATTGGCTGTAAAGTCGAAGTTGCTGCTGCTTTGATCTGTGTGATGTTAGTCGCTTCAGTTTTGATATGTTCTTACTAATTTCGTCGTTTTTGCAACATAGCCTTGATCCGTTCAATAGTTTTCCATTTCTTTTTTCAGTTGACTGCCTGATATATTTAGTACTGTGTGGAAAATGTTTGTCTAGTTTGATTTACATTAGCCATCTGTGCGATTATAATTTACTTTTTAGAACTCAGAAATCGTTGTGCTTTTCAGTTGAGGAAATGTGAGATTTAAATAAACAAATTATCCCAATGTGTAAACTTGCAAATTGGTGTGTCATTAGGATTTCAGACTTTTTAAATTTTAGTTCTCCATCGTCAAATTAAACTTTGGTAGGTGCAATTTAAATTTACTTCTTAGTCATATATTTACCTCCGCTATTACTTCATTAACTCTACTCTACCAGAATCAGTCAGAAAAACAGAACACCTACATGTACCTTCAAAACGAAACTAAAAACTAGACTCTTTACAACTGCGTACTGTATATAGTAAGCTGTGTTACCTCCCGTACCTACGATTTTGTTAAGGTTTCTTGGCAACGCAGGGTGCGTAAGAAGTGCATCGTACATACATACATATATTTAAAAATATTTGATGATGATATGAAGCTTTATGTTATATTGTAATTGTAGTTATTTTGCAGTCATTTTGGACTGTTTTGAATTTGTATATGAAGCGGTTCAGATCCTCAATGCTGGATCTTCCATTAGAGTCATAGCTGTTCCCCTGGAGACCATACACACATTATAGATACCCTCTTGTATTCACAGGGCAGGGCCCAGATGAACTAGGGTACTATGAGCACGTGGCCCGGTGTAACACTTGTACAGATTGTCTTTTCACTTTCTCCCCCTAACCAAGGCTCATGCCCCAGCAGGTTGGACCCATGCCTGAAAAATGAGTATCCGTACCCCCTTTACTGAAGAAATCCTGGCTACGGGCCATCATCTGGGCATTGCGTTGCTAACAGAAACTCGACTGCGGACCCAGAGTCGGTGTAAACCAGATCACATTAATAGTTCAATTTAATCAATAGTGAATACTAAATTTATAACTGTGTTCACTTTCTGTAGTAATCGTGAATGATTGAGTGATAAGATCAATGCATTTTTGAGTGACAAGAATTAAAACATTTTATTATCTAATTCTTGTGATGGAATAATTGGGCAAGACCTTAACAGAAAAAATGCATGTTTATATAGAAAAACGATGTCCAAAACGTACATGTTATTCCAATAACAATCAATTAGCAATGCAATTGAAACATCGCAATGAACAGAGGCATTTGGCACAGCTGAAACTAATGGTGACCACTGACATTAACTACATATTGGAGCATTGGCCATAGAAAATTAGCCAACGTCTGAAGTGTGAACAACTTGAGTTTTAGTTCGCCACGCAGCGTTTGAACTACGACGTACAGCGTGACAAAAAACTCGTCAGAAGAAAATTACCGGATTAATCACAGTTCTAGTTTATCTATTTTATTTTATAAATTCTAGCTTATCAGCTTTCAGTTGAAAAGTCGTCTGGTAAAGCTAAATCAAGAACTATGCCTATATAACTTACCGGGCTGGATTAAATTAATTTAAAATGACTCCATATGTTAGGCCTGTATTGGTAAAAATACCATATCACTAGTTGCTGGGCCTGACGATTTCGATTCTGTCGCCCTCGAAATTTCTTGCAACCAATGTTACTTTAAGTTCTGTTAGACACGAACTTTAATTAATACTCGGCCTTCTGATGGAAATTAGGACATGCAAGTTTTTGTCATGTTGATCAGCAAATGTTACGATACGTTGCTGAATTATTTTCTTTAAATATCGCTCAAAAATTAAATGTAAACAAAACCTTGTCAAAAATGATTGAAACTAGTGAAAAATTAGTGAAAATAATTTCTGGCATGTGAATTATTAACGGAGTTCAATGCAGTTTAATTATGACGAATTGATTGATATTAAACAGAATGCATTGGAATTTTAGGAAGTATAAAAATTTAATTAGCTTGACGCAAACTGCTATTTAACTATTTCCCATGGTTGTTTGGATTGGATGAAGCTGCCGAGCAGGAGAAGGGAGAGTCATGCCGCCCGTCTGCCTACTCGTACTCTGCGGTCTGCCTGCTGCCGGCAAAACAACATTCATTCGTAGATTTAAGACATTCCTCGAGTCGCGAAAGTGCAAGGATGCAGTGGCTAGAATTCCCCCCAGTCGGTGTGAAGAATCGTCAGATTACTGCTTAGTCATCGTTTCTTTTGACGATCTGATGCCAAACAACATTGAAGCGAAACTAATTGGACGGCGGGACGTTGAGACTACGGTCAGAATTAGCAATGCTTACGGTGTTCATATAGTATTAGTATGGATAATTTAAAAATGTGTTTAGCTGGGCTTTGGACAATTAATAGTACATGATATGTTTAGCTTTTAATTAGGATAAGTTATAGGTTAAAGTAGGGTTAGTTATAGTTTATAAATAGTAGGTGTTTACTACTGTTTAGTCGGGGCATAGTCGGCGCGTCAATTAGTGACACTCCTGTTATTGAGAGCTTTGCTGTCAGACGTTAATTGAATTTAAATAAGGCAGTGTTTAATTACATATCTGGACCATAGAAATGTTTAATAGTTGTAGTAATGGGCTATCGTTTATTATCCTAGTATGAAAAAATTACAGTGTATTTGAAGTCATTGGCACGGATTGAACTTTCGTTAGTTTTGAACTTTACACATTCTGCTATCCAGTACACATTTTATTTAACCACAAGATTGAAAGACTAAAAGAACTAAATTTTATTTAACCACTAGACTGAAACTGTAGGAACGTTTCTGTTGCTCTCTAACATGTCGTTCTGTATTACTAGATCTTGTGCTGCTGTGATCTGTGGGGCTCACTTAAATTGTAAGACGAGAAATTGGCAACACTATGGGCATTGCATTCTGCGCAATATTTCTAGAATGATAGCAAGAAGTGAAAGCGGTACGAACGTTGCATTCTGTGTTTGTAGTTTGTGTTTTTTTCTGTGTTTGTAGGGTCAGAACAAGAAATGGAAGCAGTTTAGACGTTGCATTCTGCGTTGTGTTTGTAGGGTCAGAACAAGAAATGGAAGCACTATAGACGTTGCATTCTGTGTTGTGTTTGTAGGGTCAGAACAAGAAATGGAAGCACTATAGACGTTGCATTCTGCGTTGTGTTGAAGACAGAATCTTAAAGCCATTGACTCGTGACGTACAAGAGCTGAACGGTGACTCGGCGGCTGACAGAGTCAGTGCACCTTACATCTAGACTTTTGTTTTTATATATGATTTATCATCAACGTGCTGTGCTGTATTAAATTTATTTGCAGTATCGTATGTATAAATCTTTGATATGTTTACTACATTTATTGGTTAAAGCAGCTTTCAATATTATGTAACGACTTCAATAGTGCATAATACGTATATGTAACGCAAATAATGCATAATTCAATAATACTAGATTGTATTCATTATCAAAGCGTTTACTGTTTTTGCT
The DNA here is from genome assembly GCA_034694885.1 of Buchholzia appendiculata. NCBI lineage: Eukaryota > Metazoa > Annelida > Clitellata > Enchytraeida > Enchytraeidae > Buchholzia > Buchholzia appendiculata. Next base: position 13,886 of record JAQFYQ010000166.1, on the reverse strand, counting down.
GCTGAAGTGGGTTCAATGCAAACAAAATTCCTACCCTGTGGACGGGAGCTAATGTGCTATGGCAAAATTGGTAAATATTGTAATTTTAATTATCAGGTGGTTTCATCATTATTATCATTATCATCTTCATCACAGCTTTTGTATTCAATTCAACATGTGCTTGATGAAGAAGCTATGAACAGTCTCCCGGCCCCCGGGTAACCGTGACCACGCATCCACATCAGTGAGCCAGCCAGGGCTCATCATCCATGTCAACTCAAGATCCTGCATCCAGCTCCCCCTCTCACGTCTACCTTGATGCGTCTGACGCAGCTGCCCGTTTGGAAAATTGTGGCAAAGAACTCTTCCAAGTAATCATTATCATCATCATCAGCAGTATCGTTATCTCTCGTTTATACTAGTTATTCGCTTCGCAAAATATCTGCTGAGCACATGTATATAAAGTACATTGCACAAGTGTAGATTTATACATCAAACATCAATGCATTTCGGCTTCGAGGGATCGCCTGGCTGCTGTATCTGCTAATGTAACTATGTTTGGTTTTAGATAGAATGTGACGGTCATATCGACGACTTGACGGATGTACCTGGAGATCTTTTAGCAAGATTTGATGACGTCATGAATCTGTCTCACTCTTCATCGTCCTCTTCCGTCATCGTTGTCATCGATGACAACATGTACTACTCAAGCATGCGACATGAAGTCTTTCAGCTTGCTAGGAAATGTAAGCATAGACTGATTTGTGAAAGGGATTTATGTGGGGGGGGGGGGGGGGGTTGAAGATATTTAGTGCTTGCTCAACATACGATCTGTTAGCTTCTAGTCGGTGCAATTATGGATATTTATGGTATGTAAATTGTAGTGCAGCATGGTTCGATGGTAGAATACTTGCTTTGAAGGTCCTGGGTTCAAATCTCGTTGTTGACACTTAGAGCTTGGTGTGATGCTCTGGCAAGCTTGGATATGACCAAAGAGAATTCCAGATTGAGTGTACACCTGTCGATAAGATTGTTTTTGTTTTTGCAGAAAGGCAGCGGGTATCATAAATTCTTATATCTTCATTAGATCAGTTGCATTGTTTCATATCAAAACTAGTCTTTGGTCTGAGTGCCTTCATTCATAACAATGCTTTGAACAAAATAAATCAGTGAATGCCATCAGCACACTTTTTATAAATAATTTATAGACTTATGTTATTTGATTATCGCCACTTGTGTGGTGTTGGTAATCAAGCAAATCTCATAGCAAATCAAGGATCAAATCAAATCAAGGATATCAAAGCAATAGCAAAGGCATTTAATCAATGAGATTTATTTGATTTATTTTAGAATAATTTTATCCAATTCTACGATTGGTCTTATGATTTTTGTTGATTTTTTTTCTAACGCCATTGAACATAATGGATGAAGTGGATTCATGGAGATTGAATCAAACTAAATGCTGATGAATAACAAACAAAGCTTAATACTGTAAATTCTTTGAATTGTGTGGTTGATACTGTGTAAATTGTGATGAGATCTGATAGATACAATGATTTAATACAATGTACATACCAGGAATCAGAGGTGTTGTGTGACACAAGTCTGTCTGTCTCTCTTGCTACTTGTCGGTTCTACTGCCTGTATGTGTGTTTGTGCTATTATCTGTATGTGTGTTTGTGCAGATCACTCTGGTTTTGCCCAGCTGTACTTCCCTGTTGATCTCTGTGTGTGTTTGTGCTATCCGATCACACTGGTTTTTCCCAGCTGTACTTCCCCATTGATGTCTGTATGTTTGTGCTATCAGATCACACTGGTTTTGCCCAGCTGTACTTCCCCGTTGATGTCCGCGAGGCTGTGCAGAGAAATCTCCAGAGAGACGAGTCTCTCCGAGTGTCTACGTACGTCATCGAGACCATGGCCGAGCGTCTCGAGGTGCCGTCCAGCGAGGTCAATGTCTGGGAAGAACGAACGATGACGATGACGACGAAGCGCCTAACCGAAGGGGAAGGAGATCTTCGCGATTACTTGTGAGTCATTGACACGGCTGAGTTTTCATTAAGATACACACTTTGCAGTGACAGTCAGGCTGTACAAAGCACAATCATTAGCAACGTGAAAGACAGATAATATCAAAACCAGTTTTGCTAGTGGACAAGATTCCACAATTTCTTTTTGATTATTCACGTCATGATGTTACAGAAAGAAACACTGTGTGATTTTTCCTTGGTTCCTTTTTATTTGTAAAAGAAAGATTCATCTCCCTGTAATTTAGGTACTACTTGTTGATAAGTATTTAAACACTGCCTTTGTTTATATACTGGTTTTTATAAATATTTAGATACTGGTTTTTTATGAACATTTAGATACTGCGTTTGTTTATAGACATTTAGTCTCTCTGAGAAGTGTGGCATTGATGAAGAGCTTATTTGTTGTTTGCAGTGAAAGTGTCATGGACTTTTTAAGCTCGGCTATAGCTCACCCAGTGCTGCCTCAAGCCGACCAATCAGAAGCCGTGCAGGCGTCACGTGATGTCTGCCTGACCAATGACGTGCACCGGGCCGACACGGTACTTCGCAAGCTGATCGGCCGACGAATCAGCTGCTTGAAAGGTTTATTGTGTTATTGTAATTGGTTTGTTATAGTAATAGATTGGCATGAGCCACTGTTGAACGGATTTATACATGTTTATCCTGAACAATGAGGACAGGGCTGTATTTAAGGGAGAGGCTTTACGGCCTCAAACACACACCCTCCCTCTCCCCCGAAGAAATTCATTCAATTTTATGATGGTTTGTGATGAAATTTTTCCTAGCTACGGCCCTGAATGAGGGCATTGGGGGGGGGGGGGGGCAATGGTTGTACTGTTAGTAAAGGGAATGATTTTGAATTTTCAAGAGATCGTTGGCATCAGGAATGGCATCCAGCTGTAACACTTTGCTTCAGTATAAATCTACCATGTCACAAGCATATTTTATATTCTATACTGGGCACTGTAAGCATGCTTTAAAATAATTCACTGCTAATTTCAAGGGGAAATATTTTGCTAACGTTCGACCCAATTCAATTAGCTCATTTGCTAATTATGGACAACGATAAATGACGATGATTGGCATTGTAGGTTAGTTTTAGACGGCCATAATGTCTTTGTTTCATATAGAATATAATTAGATATAAATGGAAAATAGGAAAGTGGAGGAGACAGAGCATGGATGCGAAGCTGTGATTGGTACATCTCAAATAAGTGCTCAGTTCTGTATTTATTAACACTTTGATCCTCATCAATCAATACGCTGAGTGAAATGTTGATGACTTTACAGCGTTGCTGTTAGCATGACAGATGAATGACAGCTGTACATTGCACGTTGCAGATGGTGGACAGCAGAAGGCAGCTCTTTCGACAGCTGCTCGGCAGCTCAACGCTTGTCGCACGGACATCCTCTCCGACATTCGTTCGGGATCGCTAACAATTCCTCCGTCCGTATCCTCGTCAGTCAACGACCCTTCCGTCGAGATCATTCCTTCCTTGCCTTCCCCGTCCAGCGACCCTTCCATCAAGGTCATTCCATCCTCACCATCGTGTGACCATACTGTCGAGTCGGTTCCATCTAACCATGGAGCAGAGGAAACGAACGCACTTCCAGATATTTTATCTACGGCATCTTGCCAGGACTTGTTTGAGTTTCTCAACAAAGAACTGTCTCTAAAGTTTGCAGCCGTGCAGAGTTCGGTCAGGTGACGACGAGCGGGTGATATAGTGTGTAAAGTTTGATGTACAATCTTAATTTATTTGTCAATCGAATTAATTTATGCAGATTTAAAAATTTAAATTTACATCATTTGTATAATGCATTGAATGGAAAATACAAGTAAAACATTTGTAGAGGTTATGTACCTCTATGTATTATGAGTTCAATGTTAATTTGTAGGTACATTCCATTTTGCATTCCACCAATAATTTATTTATTTATTGATAACTCATTGTATGTTATGTAGCACATTATGAATTTTTGGTATATTAACACTAACACATATTTTCCCTTCTTAAATACCAAAAGGCTGCAGTGTGATGCATACTGCATAGATGAACTCGAGTGTGCTCTGTACAGTTTCTATTTTCTGTACAGTTAAGGAGAATTTAACGACTTTTAAACCTGACCTGCTAAATATGTGAGGCAACATAGGTGTGAAACGATAATAATAGGAGTGACCGAATAGGTCAGTCGTTAGCGTTCACGCCTCGCAGTGAAGAGGTAGTGGGTTTGCCTCCCTGCAACGACTGATTGTGTTCAGTAACAAACCTTGGCAAATTGTTAACACTTCATTGCCTGTACAGGAAGGACCTTTGGCCGCCCACCCGTGCTCATCTGGCCTAATAGATCGGTGGTTAAGTCGGGCGTAGTAATACGTAAGACAAATTACCATCTCCAGGACCTGTCTTCAGACAGAGCACAATCATCATCATCAAAATAACACTAACATTGCATATATGTCAGATGAACAATGAACATGCACGATTTTAAAACTATTTACGATATTAATGATTTCTGGTACGATAGTGGATTATGTGGAATTCTAAACAAAATTTTCGAACTGGGAATAAAATTTTGGTGACTTAAGAAAGCCAGCTTGACTCGCGAGCACTTTTATTTTTTGTTTGTCAGGCCATTTGTAACTTGGTGCATTTTAAGGTGAGATTTAGTATCGACTAAAATTTGCTGTGAAAGGTTGATGCATCAAAGTGTGGCACTCTACTTAATTATTACATAATTTAATAAAAAATACAGAATTGAGTAATGTAATCAACTTGTATTTATAAGCAATGTGCAAATACAAAGAATTGGACATTATAGTTAACCTGTAGGTCCTGTATAGTGTATACACACATGTACATTTATATATGTTTAATCTGCTTTTAGAATACTTATCAGAGGTTGTGATATATGTGAAGGTTGCAATAAAGATAATAGAGAAGACACAACTGGACGATGAGAACCTTCGGAAGATGTTGCAGGAGATTCAGGTGATGAAGCTTTTGCAGCATCCACACATCATACGACTGTATCAGGTGAGTCGCTGTGTGAGCTTTGTTCTTTATCAGCATCTTACTGTTACATGGGCTACTGTGCTCGGGTCACAGAGACGCATTCTATGCTCGGGTCACGTAGACCGATAGTACTGTGCTTTGTTCGCAGGCATTGATTTATTGATACTGACATTGTGAAATTGACAGGTTTTTATCCAAGTACTGTCATCAAATTGTTGCTAAATATTGTCAAATTGGTAATTTCCCTTATTGCACTTACTATATATTATGGCATGATTTGCGATCGTTTGTCAGTTTAAGGCTCAAATTTGTTGATGTGCGCAATTATTTGATGGGTTTGAGTGTTGGGTTTGATGATATGATGATTTGACACAAGGGTTTGATGATGTGATGGTGTGACACTAGGGCTTGATGATGTGATGGCTTGACACTAGGGTTTGATGATGTAATGATATGACACTAGGGTTTGATGATGTGATGATATGACACTAGGGTTTGATGATATGATGATTTGACACTAGGGTTTGATGATGTGATGATATGACACTAGGGTTTGATTATACATGTATGATGATTTGACACTAGGGTTTGATGATGTGATGATATGACACTAGGGTTTGATGACATGATGATGTGACACTAGGGTTTGATGATGTGATGGCTTGACACTAGGGTTTGATGATATGATGATATGACACTAGGGTTTGATGATGTTATGGCTTGACACTAGGGTTTGATGATGTGATGATATGACACTAGGGTTTGATGATGTGATGATATGACACTAATGTTTGATGATGTTATGATTTGACACTAGGGTTTGATGATGTGATGATGTGACACTAGGGTTTGATACTGTGATGGCTTGACACTAGGTTTGATGATGTTATGGCTTGACACTAGGTTTCATGATGTGATGGCAAGACACTAGGTTTGATGATGTTATGGCTTGACACTAGAGTTTGATGATGTGATGGCTTGACACTAAGGTTTGATGATGTTATGGCTTGACACTAGAGTTTGATGATGTGATGGCTTGACACTAAGGTTTAATGTGATGATATGACACTAGGGTTTGAGGTGATGATATGACACTAGGGTTTGATGATGTGATGGCAGGACACTAGGGTTTGATGATGTGATGATATGACACTAGGTTTGATGATGTGATGGCAGGACACTAGGGTTTGATGATGTGATGATATGACACTAGGTTTGATGATGTTATGGCTTGATACTAGGGGTTGATGTTCATGATTATATAACTTAATACAAGAGTTTGTCAATGTGTGTTGTCATGGGACAGTTTGTTGTTAAATTTGGATGATATATAGTTGATATGTGGACCTTGTGGGGTTGGATACTGGAGCTCGGCAATGTGTTTGATGATTTGACATGTGTTTGATGATTTGTCGACTTAATACTATGGATTGATGATGTGTTTAATCATTCGATGGCTCGGCGCTGTGGTGTAGCGATTTGTTTAATTGCCTATAAGTGTAGACACTAGGATGCTGGGATTGATGATCAAGGGTTTGATTCACTAGTTGTGTGCTCATCACGTTAGTTAGAAAACTTGCCCATGTATAGCTATCTGTGTTGGGGAAGTAAACTTGTACGGTGACCAGCTTTATAAATGTAGCCTACGAAGTAATCATTTAATATTTATATAAGAAAGGAGTTTGAGCATATTTGTGTAATATTACTGACATATGTATTCTGAGCCTAACAATTCATATTTAGTTCATTTTATTGGTTGAGTTTGTTCTGCTGACCTTCAACTACGTAAGTGACAAATCAGGTGTTAATGTCAGCCTTATGATAATATTTTTATTATACAAGAATAGTTGGTATTAATGTTCTGAAGATTGAAGCTGTCGACACAGAAGTTGTAACAGACTTGTATTAAAATAGCTGAAGGTCGATGTTATGGAATTATTTGCGTAGCTGGTACAATGTCCTTTGACAGCTAAGCATTGTTCCCATTGAACCAGATCATTTTGAGCTTCTTATTTATAGGTTACCTTACTGGGGAACTTCACGGTAGTCTGACTTTATTATGTTTGGTCTATTTAAAGTCTGATGCTCCCAGTCCATAGCTATATAGTAGCTATTATAAATATGTAGTTTTTTTTCTTTAACTGTGTGTTGAAGGCGTGTATTGTCAAGCTATTAATTTGATTGAAATTAGGTTAGATTTATTGGATGTAAACTGAGGAATTTATTGGGTTTGGAGAAAAGGGTGCTAAGCAAATTGAAAAATTCTAATCTGATCGAAGACAGAGACAAAGTTGTTTAGGTCTTGGAATGATGGAGGTAGGCCTAATTAATTAGATGTATAATCTGTTATTATTATCATCATATCACTGGCTCAGCAAATCCAAGGCTTTAGTGTTTGCCACATGCAGTGCCTAAAGATCGCTGTCGACCATATAGTGTATTTTATAGTTAAGAATCGACGTTGTTTGATGACGTTGTTTGATATGCTCTGGATGTCTCCACACAAGTCGCAAAGATCACTGGTGGTCATTCTCCACTTCGTTGCCCTGGAAGACCTGCACAGTGTCCTCGTCCTGCACAGAATTTATTTAGCGTTGATCACATGTGCCTGGCGTTGATCACGTGTGCCTAGCGTTGATCACGTGTGTGCCTAGCGTTGATCACGTGTGCCTAGCGTTGATCAAGTGTGTACCTAGCGTTGATCACATGTGCCTAGCGTTGATCACATGTGCCTGGTGTTGATCACATGTGTGCCTGGCGTTGATCACGTGTGCCTAGGTTTGATCAAGTTTGTGCCTAGCGTTGATCAAATGTGCCTAGCGTTGATCACGTGTGTGTCTAGCGTTGAGCAAGTGTGCCTGGGAAGGTCAAAGCCTGTGATCAAGTGTGCCTGGGAAGGTTAAAGCCTGGCTAACAGATTGCGTGGTCATGAATTAAATGACTCGGTGTCTCCTATGATCCTAATAATTACAGCCTTGAATGCTTCCTCTAGAGTTTAACCTGGAGGGATTATAGATATGGACTCAATTGGAGGGTGCATGCTTAGAACCACTGTGAGGTCAGGGACTGTGGACCGACAGAGAAGATGGATATATTTGCGAAATTTGTTAAGAGTAAATAACTAAACATAATTATTTATAAATGACTTTTTGAAAGTTAATAATAGTTGTGTAGCTGTTTGAAACCGTTGCGTTTGCATTGGTTAGAACTAGATTTCTGTTCACATATGGTTGTTTTGTCTAAATTGTAATAGAATCCATAAGGTTTAATATTTTGTACACAGGTTGCTTTGGATTATACCTTTGATCGTGTTAGAGAATCAGATTTGAATAAATACTTGGATTAGAGAAGTATAAAGGAAATGAAATTAGCATTGCAAGTGACTGCTGTAGCACTGTTCAACAGGAAGACCGATCTCCTCTAAGGCAAGGCGCACTTTAATGTAGTCATACTAGATCATGCGTCCTAGCAATGTTAAATCATGCATGCTAGCTATGTTTAAGCTGCACTTTGGTGTATCCGGTGTGAAGCGTGATTAAGTTGCTAGAAATCTGCCACAATCCAGTGTGCTTGCTCTCTGTCTGTCTGTGTGTGTGTGGCTGTCTGTGTGTCTGTCTGTGTATTTGTTTGTGTTGGTCTCCTGGGGCTTGAATGCATTCTCCTTCTTGTCCTACAATACCTACATCTACATAACTTCATGAATGTAGCTTATTGTATACAGTCTGTCAGAATACAAGTGGTTTATGATGCAACTTCTTATAGAATTATTATGTTTTTAATTTGTAAATGTTTTGTATAACTACATATAGTTGTTTTAAGAATAAAATTTTATTATTGTGTTTATATTGTACGAACCATCAACTGGATCATATAAATAATAATATTGATATGATTTGTTGAAAGCAAAATCATGAACATGATGACATTATGTAAATGGATATCATGAGTAGTGGTCATCATGGTTTCATCACATATTTAGAATGAATGACAGATAATGCTGATAATGCACCTACAATCTTGTAAGTTTTTCCATAGCAACGCATGGTGCGTTAGAAGTACATCTTACATGCATACATTACATACGATACATAACTTTCTAGATTTGAAGAATACCTTTCAGTATATATGGTCAAGGGTTAAATAAGCTTCGATTTGGAGTTGCATTGATTTCAAACACGAAGATTGCTGTAAGAAGAGGAAGAGGAAGAAGATAAATACTGTGCAGAGTGGCAAGACGTTAATACAGATTGGAAACAAAGGAGTGTGCATGATTTAACTTGACTGGAACAAACTAGAACCGTTGAAAAGTTTTTTGTGAAAATGCATTGCACACATGGATGATAATGATGATCAGAAATATGCATATATGGTTATTTTACTAGGAAAACTGACTAAGAATTTATCACTTTTAAATTTCATTGATGTTGAATGAATGTGTTGATAATGCTTTGCATCGCAAAATGGCTACATTAAACTTTGGAATCCGATTTTTGATATTAGGCCCTATAGGCTTTGTTAATTGATCATAAACTTAATCATAAACTTGCTACATATGGAACCTGTTAATTGAACTATGCAATCTAGTGATTGAATAAATTATAATGCGAGTGAATGAAGCTAGATCTGCCCTACTGCTAGTACATGTTGTCCTGCCTCTTTATGTCTGCCTAGCGCTGTCTTTGGTAAGATTATGTAAGGAATACACATTGAATCAAATATTCAGTAGAATATAATATTAATTACCGATTGGTCTTTCATTAACAAAGCCGAGGGATGTCCTACATGATGTCGACTTGGTCTCCTGAAATATGTACCTGATGCAGCAAAAGTAGAATTGGTGTTCAACAATCTATAAATCTTCATGCCGGGAGTTTATTGTAAGGACGTCAGTTTAACCAAGAGTTGACAGAATGTGTTAGATGTTTGCTGTATAGCTTATGCAAACTGCAAGATTACTAGACTTGCTTTCAAAACAGATTGTAAGATATTCACCTTTGTGATGTGTAGGTTATGCAAACTGAGAGGCTAATTTACTTAGTGACAGAATATGCAAGCGGTGGTGAAATATTTGGTAAGTATACTTTTTCGTTTAGATATCTCATTAAACTGCATTTAAATCTGTATTAGATCCTCCTCCCCTAGTTACCATGATGACTGTTGTATTCTGTCAAATATATAATATATTTCTTTTCTTAAGTCAATCTGATTATCATACCAGCTTACTATAATTACTGTCAATTAAACCAATAATTATTATTGTATGTTCATGTTTTATGATCAATATTAACTGTGTTATTCTAGATCGATATTCCTTTTAACTAAAATTATTTTATAAGGTTATCGGTTTTTTTCTTTTCAGATTTGAGTTGTTCAGTTAAAATGATTATCCGAACAAAATGCAAAACTCACAAAATCATGATGTGATCTGATAATTTGAAACAGCAGTGGAATGGTGGCTGAACTCGCTGCCGTTTCCCATAGTGTTTATAGTGATAGCAATCATAGCATGCTATGTATAAGTAGGCCTTGAGTGATAGCATGCTGTCTGTATAGCTTGAGTTATAGCATGCTATATTGAGGGCTTTGAGTGATAGCATGACACAGATAAGACTTGATAGCATGCTATTTGTAGGACGACTGATAGCATGCTGTATAGAAATTTAGAAATCCTATATATAGGGCTTTGGCGATGGGGTAAATATGGGACAAGTTTGAATCATAACATGCTATCTATAGAACGAGTAACAACTTGCTGTATAAAGAGCCTGAGTAAAGGCATGCTATATTTAGAACTTAGTGGCAGCATGTAAATATAGGAAAAGTTTGAGTCAAAACATGTGTTATTTTTTGGACTCAAATGATAGCATGCTATAATATAGGACTTCGAGTGATAGCATGTTATATGGGAAAAAATGTGAGTAACAGCAAGCTATTTTTGGAATCGAGTGATAGCACGCTATATATAGGATTTGGTCAGTGGATGCTATCTAGAACTAGTTAGTTTCTAATTTTGTTTTTATTTTCCAATCACTTGTGCCGTTTGCAAATTGTATGATTGTTTACAATTAGAGGGCGGTTACTCTTGAATGATAAATTGTTGAAAGGCTTTGAATTGATTTTGTTGTTGAAAACATGTGCCTGTTTTTTTGTAGCCTATTGAGTTTGTTGGTGGAGAATATTTGGTTCTTTTTCTATTTTAGGCATGAGGCCTAGTTGAACAGATCTGCATGCAGTCAGCTTTTTTATGGGTGAAGTTTTTTCTGGCAGTGTTTAATGACGGTAGTATCATAGTGGTAGGTTGTAAATGTCAAAAGCACAACACAGTCTTTCAGTCAACCGTGCCGTACTAGGTACCAGACACGCACAATAAAGGCACAAGACATGCACGAATAAATATCAAGTTGTCTATCTTGTATTGAAGTTATTTTTGTAAGCGGATAAATAATTGTTTTCTGATTCTAATTCGTTTCTTCTTCATTAGTCTAGAAATAAATTTGCAAATGTCACACCTATTAGATTCAACTCTCTTGAGGACTAACTTATCATCGACGTGCTTGCCTCTAGCAAAGTGCAGAGTCACAGGATTATAGATGAATTGCATGACAGAGCAACAATTGTTCTTTGGTTTTTAGAGATGTAAACTGTGATGTGTTTATATACCCTGTAATTAGTGTACATCTATTGTGTTTATTGTTGTACATTTTTTCAAGCTTTATTCTGTTAGCTCTAATATTATTAAGCTTACCTGGCTTGACTCACTAATCCAGTGGAACTTCAAGTTCTAGCAATTGCTCAGTAATATCTGTTTTTTGTGTAAGCTCATGTAGATTGGTGGTTTAGTTTCTAGCCTGTATTTAGACTGATGCTTGAGGAAGGTGTTCATCATGTTTTAATTACTTCAATTACTTATTATTCTTGTTTTATAGAGATGAAATTCTTCTACCCTTCACTGATATCACCATGATCAGTGCAGATCACCTTGTAGCACATGATCAGTGATGTTGTACTGTTCAGATCACCTGGTAGCACATGATCAGTGATGTTGTACTGTTCAGATCACCTGGTAAACATGATGTTGTACTGTTCAGATCACCTGGTAGCCCACGGTAGAATGAGTGAGAAAGATGCAAGGCAAAAGTTCAAACAGATCGTCTCAGCGATAGCGTACTGTCACTCTCGGAACGTCGTGCACAGAGATCTCAAAGCAGAAAACCTTCTGCTTGATGCCAATCTGAACATCAAGGTTGCCGGTAAGCTGCCGTGTTAACTCTTCATTGGGATTTTATGCTTGTAGACTTCGTCTAGCCTTGTATTATTTTTCAGTGTATTGTACTTGCAGTATTTTGACGAAGATTATGAGGTTTTGAATGGATTAATTTTCCGTTGAGCTGTCCCTGTTGCAGTGAAATCGATCCCATCACTGTCGTGCATGATGATGATGATAGTGCTCTGTCCGAAGACAGGTCCTGGCGATGGTTATTTGTCTTGTGTATTACTACGCATGACTTTTACCACCAATCCACTAGGCCAGATGAGTACGGGTGGGCGGCCAAAGGTCCTTCCCCTTACTGTCGTACATACGAGTCCATAGTAGCATCAGCTTTTTATGCTTCACTATGTGTTTATGTTAGATTTGCTATACCGGACATCATCAAAAATTAGTTAAAAGTATAGGTTATGCCTTTCAATTCTAAGGCATTGCTGCCATGATCGATAGTATGCCTGCATTACTGATGGTATGTATGCAATGTATGACTGGTAGTAAGCATACGTGTCACAAACCATCAGTCACATTGCATGCATACATGACGATGCTTTGCAGTCGGGTTTTATTTTTTCTGCTTGGTTCTGTAATTATCTGTGTAAATATGAATGAAAAAAAGTGCTAGAAAAATTGTATTACTTTTTTTTTTAAATGTAGGAAATTGTATTTAAAGATGAAGTAACTATTCGTGTGGGATCACATGTAATTATCGTGCAGATTACATTGGTTGCAATCTGTGCCTGGGACACACTAGAATTTAGAGCTGTCTGAGATTAAATTAATTTGAATTAATTAAAATTAATTTATTGTTAATGAATTATGATTTTTTTTTAAAGTTTGGTCAACTTTAGAGATGACTCTTGTTCTCTCATACTGTACATTGTTGTACAAGTATAATATATTCACATTATGCAATTATTGCTAGTCAATAATATGTACTTTGGATTGTATTCAATAAGTCTGTACAATCTGTTGAAAGAAATTATCTCTCATTGTTTAGGGCTTTTTGTTCTTCGGTCGCTATATATTTTACTAGAAGTTCTTCTGAACGTGACTTTACTAGTATTCACGATGATGATTTGTGGCTCGTTGATGAATCTAATGTCTGCTTGCCGCCGTCGATCTAATCTCTATCAGTGGACGAAGTTGTCGAGTGGTCGTCCAGAGCCTGTAGGCTAGTTGTCTGACAACTGTTTTATGTGTCGCTACATGTCTGATAAGTAATGACAAGTCGACATAGACTTGACCTACTTAATGACAAGACTTGTCGACACAGACTTGACCTGCTTAATGACAAGACTTGTCAGATAAGCAATGTTACAAGATATGATCATGAAGTAATTACTCTGTGAAGACTGCTGCACTGGTGATGAAATCCATCAACTACAAGGCTATTACTTGTCAATAACAAATTTAGTAGAAATATGTTAATATGTGCATGGCATCAGATTTTGTGTTAGGTTTCATGTTGAGATTTTTATTTTATTTTGTTATATTTGATAAGACAGGGGAAATGTTTTGTAAGTAATGCCTGTGGTAAAGAAAGCCTAAAACTGTATAGTAATTGAATCTGAAACTTTGAAAGTCAGGGATAAT
>JAQFYQ010000165.1:0-20359 GCA_034694885.1 Buchholzia appendiculata | reverse complement strand
TTTTGCAGCCATAAAAATTTTGCAATAAGGAGCCCTCAGGGGCTTTTTATGCAAGATTTTAATGGCTGCAAAAAACCCGTACCGGGAATTGGTGATTTCCCTTCTTCAAAAAAGGATGTATGTTTGTATATGCAACAAATAAACAACAAATCCACACCCCTTGTGTAATCTGATGTGAAATGATGATGACATACATACTGTTTGTGCATGGTATGCATAAGGGTTTTAGCTACTTATTTCTGTTTGGCAGGTTTTGCTTCATTTCTGGCTGATGGTTGTTATCATGACTTATCAACAAGAGGTTCACAGCAAGGATCATCAGCCGGTGCCTCCGCAGACACACAACTGAGACTTCGCGCTTCGCATTCATTGGACTTCCTTCTCTGACTGTCATCTGTGATGTGAACATGTATGATTGAAGCATGTGATCAGATCATGTGATTAGACGTGTATGACACTTGTGATTTGATGTCTTGTGATGAAAATACGTGATGATGAGTCATGAATGGGATTAATCGTCTGACGAGTCATTTAGTCACGAATTCACATGATGATAGAACGCACTAAAGACATGTGATGAACGCATGGGATGAAAGCATGGGATGAAAGCATGTGATGAAAGCATGTGATGAACGCATGGGATGAAAGCATGCGATAAGCTCACATGTTGAATGCATGTGATCAGACAGGCGATGAATCATTTGACCGAAAGTGATGAGGTAAAGGTTGGCATGTGATAAAACATGTGATGAACACATGTGATGATGAATCATGTGATAGACTATGTCTTTCATTGAGGATCGCTACTGGCTTCAGCGTTGTGTGAAGACAAGCACTTAGCTCCAGTGTAGTGTGAACACAAGCACTCAGCTCCAGTGTTGTTGATGACAGTTGTGTACTGAAGCTACATTCAATCTGATCCATTGTCATCTCGTTACATCTAGTGCTACATTTCATCATCATAGGTTACTATGTCACATATAATTCCAGCGCTGCATCGGGAAGAGAAATGTGATCTTACACGTGATTTAATACAGTGGGATGCTTTCCGTTGACTTGTTTTCTGTACTGAGGCAAAGCTTTTATTATGGATAATCTTTGTGAGACTGTAATGAGGATGATATTGATCACATTGCAAGAATTGATAGATGGGATTAGATGAATAGAAATATAAAGACAAAGAATATTTGGCAAAGAGTGGGTTGTATCTTTCGGGACAGTACAGATCCTAATTGCCTTACTTTTATTAAATATTTATATTGAAATAAGAACACTTTATTTAGATACACTGCTGCAATATTGCACGATGTGTTTGTCTTATTTGAATAAACTTTTTGCGTGTTCGTTCGTGTGTGTGTGTTCAAAAAGTAAGACAATTACATATCCATGTTATATTATGTATGAATGTCAGTTGTATGTACATTATACACTTGGGTGGAAAGTCTAGGTTTGCGGCATGTTCATCTGCATGGATAGTTTGTCAGTTAATTCTATGGTATGATAGTTTCAGTGGTGTGATATGTATAGTTTATATTCTGTTGTCTAATATAATTGACAGTTAGTTGTTGTTGTGTAACTTGATTTAGTACTGTTTGATCAATTTCCCCAAATCGCATCTTATTTGTATTAAGCAAATGGAACGAAGGCATTTCTTAATCGTTTCATAATCGAACAATCTTACATTTTTCAATATCAGATTTTCAACATCGGATTTCCAACATCAGATTTTCAACATCAATTTCTAACAGTCAGATTTTGAAACAGTGATCATTGAAAATAGATCAAAAGTGTGTCGTAATGTGAGTGTTTTGTTTTTGTGCTATCACTTATTTGCCACTGTTTGATCAACATGACGTAAAACCTCGTCGAGATTGCTTATCTCCATGATTTGTGGCAAGTCGATTGTATCACTGTTGCATGTAGTACACGCAGCGATTTTTTGTGAAGGAATAAATTATGTTCTAGGTTTTGTAGATAGATGATTGTGGTTTAAATTATTGTTATAATTCTTGTATTTATTCACAATTTTCTTCAAAAGCTGCAACAATACTAGTTCATTAAATCATAGGCTACAATTACAACTATGATTATAGTGCGATATGTTAGAAATATAAATTGAATGTATTGCAAATTGTAATCACAACACAACTGCAATACACTTGAGACATCACAAAGGATAACAAATCTAACAGTTATGCCAGCTTCATTGCTATACAGTGCATTATGTTGTTGCTTCTGTACACTCATAAGGTCATGCATTAATTGTAGTATGAGCTCGTAATGTATGCATATGCAGTCCATTCTGCAGTCCAATAATTGCTGCAGAATCACGTCATTAATGTACAACTCTTGAGGTTTCGTTCTTTGTAAGATACTAGGATGGTATATTTTAACTCGTCGTCAAAATTTAGCATAAGTTGTCCTTATCAGGATGGGACATATCCAACAATGGCTCTTGTCCGGAAATCAGTCACATGCGTCCTCCGCACTCAATCAGAATTTCTCCACATCAGATTGTACACACTCCTTCCAAGTCGTTCTGCCTTTGCCTCTTTGCTCTTTCGCATCCAGAAACTGGCATGCCTTAAAGTTTTCATTTTTGTCGGATAATATATTTGTAATCATCATCAATGAAGCTAGTCATTGTCTTTCTTTTTTCCAATTATCCTAATCATCTCAACCAGCTACGTCAGATGACTTCACCCACGCCAATGATACACTTGTAAAATTAAAACCGTAGAAAGACAATTTCAGTGTAGAATGTGCATTAAAAGTTCTTTGGAGAATTTATCTTTAGAGAGACTCAATTCGACGATCTCTGTCTTACCTATAAAATATAACTGTGTAAAGTTGTTGAATTCAAGAGTTAAATGTGCATGTTCATATTGTATCATATTTTTATTGTTATTATTATTGTCATTATTATTATTGTTCTTATTATTATTATTAATTATGGTATCATTGTAGTGTATGTACATCGGCGATGAATTGAATAACTGTTGTTAATGTGGCTATAAATAACTCTGGTTCTGGTCAAGGTTCAGTTGACTCATATTAAATAGTGTTCTGTTAAACTGTTGTTTGTATGACTTGCTATAGATACTTGTGTAGTACACAAACGACTATTGTTTAACATCAGTTGCTGTATGTACAGACAACGGTTATTACGCATGAGTACATAGTTGATAGTGATTACATGTGTTGTGCCTATAAAGTCTGTATGGGATTAGTGCGTAGCTGCATTTAGTACTTGCTTAAGAATGCCTTGTGCATCTCGTGCTTTGTAACATTTAACCATGTGTAGATAGTTACGAGGAGTTCTAAGGCCCCAAGAGCAGTGATGTAGTCAAGGTATTTTTCTTAAGGCAAGGCCAAGACATTCTTTTTCAGGCCAAGGCAAGGCAAGTCATTTGGAAAATTAGGCAAGGCAGTAAAGTGCCGCAAGGCAGCATCAAGGCATGAAATTATACAGTCAAGGCTTTTTTGCACGGTCAAGGCATTTTTTTCAAGGCATTTTTTCCAAGGCAAGGCATTTGGAAAATTGGCCAAGGCAAGGCAGTGAAATGCCTCAAGGCAGCCTTGAGGCAAGGCCAAGGACTACATCATTGCCTGAGAGTATATTTGTTTAAACAATTCGAGGTAAGAATTTAGAAAACGCTCCAGGGCCTCTCTCACACTTGTCAGAACAAGAATTAGAAATTTAGTTGCCTTGTGTACTGAAGCGAAAAATATCTATATTTTGCTATCTTCATTGTTAACAGAAACCCAACAGTTACTTCACCTGTGTTTAGCTGGGTTTGATCCTTTCGCTTCCGAGGACGTAACATTTACATCCAAAAAAAGCGACATGCAGCACTGACGACGTAACATAATACAGCAGCACTCTATAGCAAGCCCAGTAATCAAGACACGGCTTCTTATTGTAAACAGCTGTAGTCTAGACATCAATTTTCTCAATCTGGCTACTGTAACAGATAGCATGTAGAACTTGATTCTCGTTGAACTGAATGATTAGTTGTTGTGTGTAGTTGAGAAAGTCTCAGCCTTATCTTTGTAGGTGATGGGTTGTTTAACTTTCACTACGGTCAAAATGTGATTGACTTGGATATCTTCAATGTGTTCTTTGTTGCACTGTATAATGCGACTGTGTTTTGTGTTGATGTGTATTGTATCTGTATCTTGTATCAGGACATCGGTTTGTATCTAATCTCTGGTATCAATCTGTTTGCATTCTTCATTTGAATGAATAAGAATAATCTTTTTCTTTTTGGCTACAGCAGCCAGTTTCCAATAGCAGTGCTTATAATCATAATAGTCATGAGAATACTAGTGACAATGCTCAGGTGGTCGATCCACTTATATTCAAGACTGCAGCTTATATTAGACCGTTTCGTTTCGTTTTTGTTGATTTCTGTGTCTCGTTGATCATAGTGTTTAACTGCTAAGTTGCTTTGGAGTCAAACTCCGATGTATCTTGGTGTAATGTGAATATATCCATGCAATGTCCTCGGTCTCAGTAGTGCTTTGTGTGATGGTGGTAATATGGAAAGGCTGAAAATCTTGATTATTATAACCTATACTGTTGTTTTTCAGTCGTATGCGTGCAATGCAAGTATAAATAAACTACCAACTGATGCATATGCATCAGGGTCTTGGGCTTGTCAGGGGCTTGGCTTCAAAACAAATCCAAATATGTTTGATGCGCTCCTACCCCACTCCCCCGCTCCCGCCCGTTGAAATTATTTGATGCGACGCTACTCCTCTCTCACTCGACAAAATAGTTGGATACTAAACTGCCGCCATCCGTCATTATTTTTTAAGTGCGACACTAACCCCTGTCGGGGCGGGTAGATGCGCCGCAAAAATGTCTGGCGCCGCCTATGAACCGACACACTGGTATTTAATCAGGGTTCAGCACTGAAGCCAGTGTTTATTTGATTAATTTCTTTTCTGTATCGATCACAGTAATTTTTTATTTGAATTACTCCTTTATCACTAAGATTGTTTCGTTGTTAACATAAACATTATGATAATTGGGATGACCAGATAGCTCATTGGTAGCGTGCTCGACTCGTAACTCAGAGGTTGCGGGTTCGAATGCGTCGGGAGTGTTGTCTGGTAACAAACTTGTGCAAGTTGTTCACGTCCCATTGCCTGTACGGGAAGGACCTTTGGCCACCCACCCGTGCTCATCTGGCCTAGTCGGTCGGTGGTTAAGTCGTGCGTAATAATACGTAAGACAAACAACCTTCGCCAGGACCTGTCTTCAGACCGAGCACTATCATCATCATCATCATCATCATCATCATCATCATCATCAGTTTGTGATTAATTTTTGTTTATGATTGTTCTTTTAGTCTGTACTTCTACCTGAATTCATTGTTTTTTTGTGGAATGGCTTTACGATCACATGATACTGAATGAATGATTGAGCCCATACTGGATGAATGATTGAGCCCATACTGAATGAATGATTGAGCCCATACTGAATGAATGATTGAGCCCATACTGGCCCTTTTACTGGGTATATAGGGCCTACTGGGTAACGTTAAGTTAGGGTGTTTAATTGGTCAGTTTTGATTGCTTTTTTGAATAAAGCTTCCCATGCCAAGATGAATCGATTTGATTAATATATTGCATTTTGAACTGATCGAAGTCGGTATTTGCTTGTATTCTGCTGGGTCCCTTCTTTACACTTGGATGAAAATTGATTGTTGACTTTACAACTACATTTTTATCAAATTTTTTTGCTTAAAATGCGACGATTACAGTAGGCATATTATTTGTTACAGATACATTCTCTATGTATTTCCTATAATAATATATAATAATATATTATGTTATGAATATCAGTATGGAATGTTTAAACGCAGAAATGAGAAAAAAGAAATTGATAACTGTGACTGAAAGATCGTGTTGCATAGAGATTGGTCAGATTTTAGACATCCAAGCAACGGTGACATAGAAAACAATACAATGCAATAATGCAGTGCAATACAGTGCAATGCAAAACAGTGCAATAATACATTAAGGTATTATTGTATTGTTTTGCATTGCTAATATATTATTATTCATTGCAATAATATTACTAATTAGTATTATTATTTGTGATTTGGTTATTTTGTTATTGCCTACAATGGTTGCAGTTGTCAGTAAAGCCGTGATGTAAGAGTATACAATGTAGTATTTGCTGTTTAAGGGCGCTGGAGTGACACTCTTCTGTACGTGAAGAACATAGCGCCGAGTCTGACGAAGGAACAGCTGGAGGAGCTCTTTCCAGACTCTGAAGACGTTGTCATGAGGCCATTCCGAGGTGGAAAACCTAAAGAAGAGGAGAAGCCTGACGACAGACCGAGGTTAGTGCTGCTGGTTTTGTATCACAGGATTCATTGATTCTGACGAAAACCTGATTAGTGAGGGGGACATGCCTATCCCGTCCACTCCAATCAAAATATTGAGGGGACACGCCCCCCTCGTCGTCCTTGATGGATCTACGCCCATTACATGCTGTAATGTGTGTTGTGTTTGCATGTCTGTTGTGTATGCATGTTTGTTGTGTATGCATGTGTGTTTTGTATGCTTGTTTGTTGTGTATGCATGTGTGTTGTGTATGCTTGTTTGTTGTGTATGCGTGTTTGTTGTGTATGCATGTGTGTTGTGTATGCATGTGTGTTGTGTATGCATGCATGTTGTGGATGCATGTTTGTTGTGTATGCACGTTTGTTGTGTATGCATGTGTGTTGTGTATGCTTGTTTGTTGTGTATGCGTGTTTGTTGTGGATGCATGTTTGTTGTGGATGCATGCGTGTTGTGGATGCATGCATGTTGTGTATGCGTGTTTGTTGTGTATGCACGTTTGTTGTGTATGCATGTTTGTTGTGTATGCATGCATGTGTGTATGCACGTTTGTTGTGGATGCATGTTTGTTGTGTATGCATGCATGTTGTGTATGCGTGTTTGTTGTGTATGCATGTTTGTTGTGGTTGCGTGTTGTGTATGCATGTTTGTTGTGTATGCATGTTTGTTGTGGTTGCGTGTTGTGTATGCATGCATGTTGTGATCAGGGAGGCATTTGTAATGTTTCGCACCCTGGAGCTTGCGCAAGCTGCCGCCAGGGAGTACGCTGACAAGGTCATCATGACGGACGACAGACCGATGAAGATCTACAAGTACCATGTCCCGCCTTCTAAACCACTTAGAGGTAAGGTTCTTGTCCCGCCTTCTAAGCCACTTAGAGGTAAGGCTCACGGACCGCCTTCTAAACTACTGAGAGGTAAGGTTCTTGTCCCGCCTTCTAAACCACTTAGAGGTAAGGTTCTTGTCCCGCCTTCTAAACCACTTAGAGGTGAGGTTCATGTACCGCCTTCTAAACCACTTAGAATTAAGGTTCTTGTCCCACCTTCTAAACCACTTAGGGGTAAGGTTCTTGTCCCGCCTTCTAAACCACTTAGAGGTAAGGTTCTTGTCCCACCTTCTAAACCACTTAGGGGTAAGGTCCATGTACTTAGAGGTAAGGCTCATGTACTGCCTCTAAACCACTGAGAGTTAATTTACTGCACCATGTGGTAACCGTCACAAATTAGATTTGGGGGAAGTTTTTGTACTTCTGATTAATATTAAGCTCATTGGTCTTTGCAATCAATTAAATTTATTAGTTTATTAAGTTATTGCTGAGTAATTATACAATATGCATTTTGTGTTAAACGGAAAGTTTGTGAATACTCTAAAGACCTACAGAGGTTGTTTATGTCATCTGCTGCGTTTGTAATTATGTTCTGTTTAATTAGGACTGTCTTTAGTCCTGTCATTCATGTTCATTTTTCATTAGATCTGTTGAAACTGTCTTCTTTGGTTCATTATGGTTCATTAGTTGTTTCAACCGAAAATTTCTGCTTGGCTCATTAGATCTGTTGAAACTTTCTGCTTGGCTCATTAGATCTGTTGAAACTGTCTTCATTGGCTCATTAGATCTGTTGAAACTGTCTTCATTGGTTTATTAGATCTGTTGAAACTGTCTTCATTGGTTCATTAGATCTGTTGAAACTGTCTGCTTTGGCTCATTAGATGAGTTGAAACTGTCTTCATTATTGGTTCATTATTGTTCATTAGGTTTATTGAAACTGAAAGAACGTCGCGTTGTGCTCAAGTATATGGACCGCCTGCAGACGACTCTCGATCTGTCCAAAGATCCAAGCGATAATTTGCTGCCTGATTGGTGTGAAAAGGTTTGTTTGACTACTTCCTGTTATCATCAACTTCGTCATCATCGTTCTTTTTTGAACATCCATGTCGAAATTGGTTGCACGTCATTAATTGCATTGATCAGGAAATTTATTGTGACATGTGTTACATTACTGTTACAATTTCATTTTGTCCAAAATATTATAAATAATTTAGTGTTTTTAAATTTAAAAAATGCACCAAATGCATTCATAGTGTGTTGAAGTGTATGGTGGCAGTGGAATCTGTTTGTGAGACGTTCTGTGTAAGCTATTATTACAGACACCGAGGCCTTGGAGTGGCTGGCTCACTATTCTCGCACTTGAGCGTACTATAAAAACAACAACAACTATTATTTTATATTCATGCACAATTTAGCAACTACACCTTGGCAACCAGTACCATGGCAACCATCAATGATCATGGATTGGGTTCTGTAAAGTAGAGAGTATTGACATGAATTGAAATAATTAAAGAGTTTGTGTGTGAAAAGTGTGGGTTTTGTGTTTTATGCTTTTGCTGTTCTTCAACTTTTTTAGGCTGGATATTCAAGGGATTAAGGAAACTATTATTTTAAAAATTGTTGATGTTGAGCCTGAAGTGGTGTGGAACCTTTATATCATAATTATAGGAACTAACAACATGCGTGGATAACTGGTTGAATTGTGGGATTTGTAGCGTTTGGAGTCGTGCAAGAGAGTCATTGATAACGACACTAAAGCTCGGCTCATAGCCGGCCTACCGGCGCCATCGTTAGCCGAGTTACGTCAGGTCCCGGGTGTGAAGGTTCTCAAGGGAGACGAAAGAAGAGATCTACTTGCAAGGCTCGGAGTCATCTTCAAACCTCGATCTTTGATTAGCGCTTCTCATACTTCTGACTCCAATTCCAAGGATAGCAGAAAGAGAAGGTCTTTAAGTCTGATTTTTCTAATAGTTTAAAATGTTTATTAATTACTTGTTATTTGTTTGTATTATCATCGTCAACAGTTAAAATCAGTTTTTCCTTGTAGGGTTAGACACAAATTTGTTTATGTTTTATGATTTTTTTATTAATTAACTCTAAAAATTCTGTACAATACATTCCAATATAGTTGTTGATAATCCAAAGTGTGCTCTGATCCTAATGCGATTAAGGAGTTTGTTGATGGTATTGTATGCTGACATGTAATGTGCTGCACATTGGCCATGCATGGAGATAGGTCTCTTATAGAGGTGGGAGGGTAAACAACATGTTTTAATTCCTGTATTTATCTTTAGGTAATTGTCATATTCCGTAAATACAATATGTTTTTGCTTATTTTATAAAGAATTTTTTAACAATTTATTTATTTAATTGTTTGCATTTATTTTTTAACGTATTAAAATGGTGTCTCTTGTGCGATATTGTTGTATATCTTGTATAAAAAATTCTCGAATGTGCTATGCTTATAATTCTTTTTTACTGTAAAGTTGTAATAAATGTCTTGTTTTGTATATAGTTGTTTATCTTGTTTAAGTTATATCTGTGTATTTGTATGAGTTTGTATACATACACTGTAGTTGTATACTAGTATACTAAATCTGTTGATGTAATAGTTTTAATTGTTGATAACATTGTCTGGTTTCTCTTTGTTGTTGTTGTTGTTGTGTAACTGTTGCCGAATCTTGTTATTTGCGCAGATATGAGTCTGGTCAAAGTGATCGTACAAGTCTCTTGGGGTAAGTTTGATCTCGACTTAATTTTATTTTAATTCTCTTGTGTGATTGGTTTAAAAACAAAGATAACTTATAATGTTCTTGGTCTGGCATCCTGGTAAACATATATGTTTGTTGAATTGAGCATGATTAAGGCAGTACACGACATTTCATTAACGTGCAAAGTGTTCTTTATACTTATATTTTTACTTACAATTATGTTTCTTGCATTTGATCACAGTTGACTTGATAGCTGAATGTTCTCATTGGCATCGTTCCAAGTCTATGATAGTTTATTCTGTGCATTGTTTGTGCTACTTGTTAGATTTGATGTTTTGATTTTCATGTTTATGTACAGGAAACCTCCGAGTTTGTTTTCCATTAACATGAATTATTCGCAGCCATCGCTGTTGGGTGGACCACCGACGTCGCTGTTGGGGGAACGAAGCCAGTGGTATGTCGTTCTGCTCGTTGTATTTATATTATACTTCAATGTTTAAATATGCGATCTATAATCTATTTCAAAGGAGTAAATATTTTGAGGATAGTTTACATAATACATCGTCCTGTTCATTAAAATATGCATAATAAGACGATAATAGGTTAACAGGTAAAGTAATCCTTAAATTAGTGAACTTTTTTTTGATTATTGAAGTGCATAGAATTTAAATAAAGGACTGTGAGATAATCTAAAACCTAGCAATGAATTTAGTTGCTAAAAAATATTTCATTAATCTTTCATGATGGAATGTGGTCCTGTTCAGTGATCTGGTCTTACATGGAGCTACAGAAGAACAAAGATGTTTTTACTCTAGACATGTTTGTCTGTCTGTCGTTTGCCTAACAAACCTGATAGCATATACCCAGTGGTGATGTTTGGGTACTAAAACAGAGTGCCAGGTTTTCCTCAAGTTCGTCGTGACATAAATGATATTATTAGTGCCAAGAACGACATCTGACATGACATTTTCTTAATAAAATTCAAAATGGCTATTTGATTTGGCCTAACTAGTGAATTGTTGTTGAACCCAAGCATATTCTGTCACATCCTTGTGCGGTTAAGGACAATTAGTAAATTATTGTAAAATGTAATTCGTTTTAAGCTCCAAACTGTAACCAAACATTGATGATGGCATTGATGTTGTCAGATGGTGTAGTCATCATCATCATATCTAGCATTTTGTTAGATTTCACTATAAATATACAGATGACTTTTTTAGATTTAATAAATCTGGTTATGTAATAAGATTCCTTGCAATTATGGTCGTTAAACGTCATCATAAGTACGACTGAACATGATACGAACCTCTCTCGCAGACTGGATTATATCAAGCCCAGGATCTGTAGGAGTCAAATCTGTTTTCAAACTATTCGAGAAGCTCTGTATATTATTGTTTCAGAAAATGTCAGTATTAGCATTTTATAGATCAGTGTCGTTTAGCATTTTCTATGCTAATTCCTTCATACCAAATAATTTCTCTTTCGAGCAAAGAATTGTGGACAGTTTTTTGCTGTTGATAGGAACAGGATGATGGAAATGGGAGGTGGAGGGGTGAGTGGGGGTAGTGGAATGGGAAGCCTGCTGGGTGCTGGGTTCGGTGGTATGATGTCGATGAACAAAGCTGATTCAGGGTCGACACCTCCTAAGATGCTTCGCATGGATGCCAGCGGTCAGTTCCACCAGGTGGAAGGTGGTCGCCGAGCCAGCAGAGATTCCAAGGATGATAGGAGTTCATCAGGCAGCAGCCAGAAACCCAGGAGTCTTCTCAGTCTTTGGTATCTATCTTGATTATTTTGGTTGATTTGAGTCCTGTAAAATTTGTATATTGCAAATGTGGCATAAAAGCTTGAAAAAAATTAACTACAAATACATTATACATTTATTTCTTAATATGTATGATTGTTCTGTTACTGATACAGATTGATTTAGTAGCAGAATTAGAAAATAGTGTAAAGTACATGATTTGGCCGTGGTGGTGGTTAAGTTCCATTACGATTCTTTTCTCCATGCGAGATGAGCAGATTTCTGCATCTGCTATTGATTCTAATATAATCCTAAACCACTAGCTGTGTTTAGCACTTCTGTTATATTATTTCATATTCTGATAATATTTTATTTTCTGTCGTCATCTATTCACCAATTTTACCTTTAGTCATCCTTTCATCATTTAATTTCCTTCACTTCAGTACACATACCTGGCTCTTTTTTCCCTGTTTGTAACCTTTGTATCAGACTTCATTCATTCCTGTTCAGATTTTTTAGTCTGTCTCTTTAATAAGTCTCCACACGCGCGCATGTAAGGTACTTTGAACTTTTATCTCCAAGTCTTAACAACTGGTATAATGTTACTGAAGCACTAGCAATTCACCATTTGTTTAGTTCTTTATTTAACCACCTGGTACGAAGGCATTATTTTGGGTTGTTATTCTTGAATTATGTTTTTACTAAATTTTTAATTATGTTTTTCACTAGTGTTTATTGCTAGCATTTACGATACATACTTTATGCAAAGCTTTAATCATCGGCACAGCAGTTGTATTGTAGCCATGGTCTGATGACTTGTTCTGTTAATATGTCTTCCTGGCTCCAGATATCTACGTATATTGTAATGATAATATTCATACCAGATGCCTATATCACTCGTTTTCCGATTATAAATCAGTTGCAAGAGTGCATTGATTCTTCCTTTTCTTCGACCAATTTTCCTATATTTTATCTTTCTTCAGCATTACCGAAGCATATGTGGACATCTATGCAGTTCTTTTCTCCAATATACTTAAGTGCTGCGTCTGTTCTTGTCTACGAAAACCAATCTAATCTCTACCCATAAATTGCATAAATTAGATGAGACTAAACAGAATGCAGGGTTGATTAATTATTATCCATACTGTGGCTATGCTGTCGTAATTTTTATCAATAGATCATCTAGGAATTTAAGTAAGTAATTTTGAATAATTGTAACTTTTATTTAATGATTTGTTTGCAGATGCTTAGTTCATGTAAGACTTCACTTTTACATTCTGATTCATTCCATTGATCACAGTGTTATGGCACATAGCATGTCCAGACTTCGTTCCAATCCGGTGCAAATTGAAAACTCCCACGCTGCACAGATTCCAACACTACCGTGACTGCGTCGCACTAGACAGTAATTTCTACATGAACCTTTCTTGCTTCGCTCCAACGTTCCATCCGTGTTGGTTGAATTGTGAAACCCGTCTTGATGTTATCCTAGCACTTCTTGGACCATTAATCCGTGAGACCATTGGATTGATCTGCCTTCTCTTCATTGGCTCAAAGTTTTCACTAATGTTTTCCAAGTGTCCCTCGTCCATTTATTTCCACAAATATCATTACCACAATTCTTATCCACCCTTGCTGACTTCTGAATGAAGTCCTATATTCTAAGATTTCGATGGCTGTTGGCGCGGAACTGTGATGAAGAGAAATTTGCACCGTCCTGTCCAAGGAATTCGTTGACTGATGCATCGAGGATCCTGCGTTATAGAGCCGTGTATGTGCGAATTTACTATAGTACGTAATTAGTCAGCTTCGACAGATGTTCAGAGTTATAATAGATAATAAGCAAAATGTGCGTTCAGATTACGTAGTGTGTTTCAACATGGCACTACTTTATTGTCAACCAGTTCCCTGCATGACATGGTTAAATCACTCCAACACTCCTGATCACCGCGACATAGTACAGCAAAGTTCAAGACGCTCCAGTATTTCATTCGATCACCCGGTCAACATCTCACAACAGGATCAGATTACTCGGCATCTTTGGTTCAAGACCTTTCTACACCTGGCTTCGTAACTGGTCCACTTTACTGCCAAACCGCTACGGCCATGAGCTTCAATTCCTTTCAACTTGATTGTGAACTCGCCACCTTCGCTCCACATAAAAGACGATGAAAACACCTTCCCACATTTGTGCCACATAAAACACGATGAATTTGATATGTTGCAACATTCATGTCATGTAAAACATTATGATTTTGACACCTTTCTGCATCCTGGACACATAAAACCCGACACATTGCCACAGTCGTGCCACATAAAGCACGATGAATCTGACACCTTGCCATGTAAAACATGATGAACTCGACATCCTTGCCACATTCGTGCCTTGTAAAACATGATGAAAGCACCCTGCCACATTCGTGCCACTTAAAACACGATGAATTCGACACCTTACCACATTTGTGCCAAGTAAAACACGATGAACTCGACACTTCGCCACATTCGTATTACTAAAAACATGATGATCTCGACACCTTGCCACATAAAACACGATGAACTGAACACTTTGCCACACTCATGCCACATAAAACACAATGACAACACCTTGACATTTTTGTGTCACGTAAAATGATGAATTCAACACCTTGCCACATTCGTTCCATGTGAGAAAAACGATGAAAACAGCTTGCCACATTCGTGTCACGTAAAACACTATGAATAGGACACCTTTGCCACATCCTTGTCATGTGAAGCATGATGAGCTCAACACCTTGCCACCTTCATATCACATTAAATACAATGAACTCGACACCTTCCCACATTTATGCCACATAAAATGTGCCGCATAAAACACGACGAATTCAACACCTTGCCACGTTCGTGCCACATAAAACGTGATGAAAAAAACCTTCCAACATTTGTGCCACATACAACACAATGAAAACACCTTGCCATATCCATGCCAAGTAAAACATGATGAACTCAACACCTTGCCACATTGTCAACTTGATCAAGTTACTTTAATAAATTAGAGCATGGCCAAGTTACTTAACCCCCCACACTGTGTGATAAGTTTTTTTTATATACTACACACAACTTGATCCACTTCATTCAACTTCTCACAGATTGATCAAGTCACTACAATACCTTATAACTTAATCAAATTGATTCTTGGTCTACTTCAATTTCTGACAGCTTAATCAATCCTACACTGATGCGTTACTCCAAACTGAATAACATGATCTTATTCAAGCAAGTTAGCAAAACGTGTACTCTCACCTGGACTTGCACATTCTTCATTTAGTACATTCGGTTAGTGCATCGTTCATGGTTATTATCCATTTCAAAGTTTTCAATCTGCCCGTTCACAGATACACACTAGTTGCGGAAACTACTCCCATCACAATCCACAAATCCCAGCCACCCAGTGTATCCAGGACTGTGTCCCGAGCGATTGTCTGCTTCATTCACTACGATCAATTTATTGTATATCCGCGTCTCTAAGTATATACGACTTCAAAATCCAGTGAATTCCGTCAATATCAACCAATTCCGATCTACCTGCCTACTTGTTTAGTTTATGCCAACTTCTACTTGCAGACATTTCACACACACATATCCATATGTGTACAAATTATGCTCAACATGATTAATCAGAAGAGCGGCAGTAAAGAGGAAATATCTGTTTATATAACTTATGTGTAAGTTATTGCGAGTCAATCGACCAGTGATCTAGTCGAAGTTGTACCAGTCTGCAGTTCATTATTCTCGGGAGTTTTAGATAGATACAGAAAATATCAAAATTTGCGATGCAAGTAGTTAATTAGTAGTGAGAAGAGGAGCATCCTTATAAACTGGTCCAGACCATGGTCGTATTTAAGGGGGTTCGGGTTGAACTACCAAAACTTATTTTTCTTTAAATGTATGATGTTTTGTGAAGAAATTTGTGAAAAATATTGAATTTTTGGTTGAAGTCAACGACCCCTAAAAGAAAATTTTGATAGAAGGTCGTCAAAATTTGTTGTAATTCATCACACACACTAAAATTAAATCCTGGCTACGGGCATGGTCCAGATAATAATTTGTTGGCTAGACTGCAGACAGCGTGGATTTTGAGAGCACCATTTTGGTTGGCATGAAATGTTCGAGCGGCGGTATGACGATGCCGTTGCTGATTTTGTCCTTGATTGGTTTATAATTATAATTGCGTCAACTAACTTGAACTAAGATGACACTAGAATGGCATTCAATTCGAATAATGATACAATGCATAACTAATGAATATTACCATTTTGTGGGGGATTGAGAATTCTGCCACTGCACTGCACAACCCGGTGAAGTGCATGTCACCTGAAGCGACTAATGGACATAGGGCTAACTTAAGGACGTAGTCTGATCCAATCTTTGGCCTGATGAGAGCTGTAACATGAGTGTAGACTGCTACCATGAGCTCTCTGGTGGTAGGGTTAGTTTGTGCGTACTGTCGCTACAGAATTTAAGAGCATCAATTTCCCTTCTCTGAGGAAGGGAAATCACCCAATTCCCAGTACGGGTTATCGTCCACTAGTGCATGCAGTAAAAAAAAATCCATCCATAATCATCCTTCAGGGATTTAAATTACGTAAATACGTCGTAGAGCGACTGGTGGTTCTTTATTGTCGGTCAAAGATCCATCGCCAAAAACCTGCCTTAAAAACACTATCATCATTGCAACTTGGGAGCCAGCAGAGATTTTCCATTGAGGGGGGGGGGCGGCACTTTCTATGTTCGCCCCGGGCGGCACTTACCCTTGGTACGCCACTGGGCCCGTGAATTTATTTATTGCATTAAACTTAATTACCTTTTGCATTGCACTTTATCATTTTTTTGCTCTTTTTCAGATTGTTGATGTACAAGAGGGACACTGTTCAGTCCTAATCCAGTTGTTCTCCGAATCTGTCTACTCTCGTTGCGGATAGCAACGGACTATCTTGCAGAATAGATGTACATGTCGTAGTTTGTATCTTAATGTAGAGGTTGGAAATGAAACCTGAACTTCTTCCGGTTGTGTGAGCCGGAGCCAGGAACCGTTGGGGGTTATGTTGAACTAATTGTCTTCGCTCAGGATTATGAAATGGGATCTCTGTAGTGTTACAGCGGTTGTGTTTGACATTGAATATATGTTATTAGTAGACATTTTAATGGTACATGTTTGAGTGACCGCCACCCACCCTGAAGGTGTTCTTAAAAAAACCTGATTTGATTTTGAAGTTTATCTATTTATCATTGTATTGTTCTACTTGACTTAACACTGCGTTACAGCTACTTTTTGTTTCAACAATAACGTCAAGAATTCGTTTGAAAAAGGTAAGCAGTAAATAACAGAAGACAGAAAATTGTCACTTCCTTTGTAATGTGCATTTATCAGTTTTATAAATAAATACATGGGTGATTTTTACACTAACTATTACTGACGGTTTTGTGCAGGTGTTTTGTGAATGAATTGTGACGATTAGTTTCCTATTGGATGTGCATTTGCTTTTGAACTGAGGTGCTAAAGCTCTTTGAGATGTGCATCTCTGTTTGTGGGCGGCTTATTCGACAATGTGCAATTTTAGGAATAATAGTTGATGACCAGTGTCAGATAATGCTTTGAATTTGTAGGTGCAATATTCCTAATTTATAGCTTTTGACAGGTGATATAATACACAGAGAATGTTATATGTAACATTAATGTTTTCATTTGCGGCAACAAATTACCTGACTTTACTAGATGGCGATTGGTGTGAAATAACACTATGAAACAGTAATAAATAGGAAAAATAATAAATAGGAAACATAGTTTCACAAATAAGTTGTAAATCGACTCAATTTTTTCCATTTTATAAAATGTTTTTGACATTTTGAGTTGATCATCATCGTCATGTATCGTCCAGATTCAAATTGTCTAAGATTGCATTAGGTCCGATGATGATTATTAGAAGGGCATTGTCGATAAGCTACACTCACACTTACGATTAAGCACACTGCAGTTTGCAGAGCCTATGCATGCGACATTTGTACTGAATCAACAGTTTACAGCAAGATGTCGTTCTTTACGCCAACACTCTTGCTGCTCATTTCGTCAAGCACATGGCTTGTATGGAAAATTAACAATACTGACTATGAAAACTGCAGTGTGTTTAATTGTAACTGTGAGTGTAGTATGCCTGTCATCAAATCCCAGAGACAGTGCAGAGACAGAAACAGTGTCTCTGCAGAGACGTTGTCTCTGCACAGTCCGGTAAACTGCATGTTGTCAGAGGCGACTGAGGGATAGTAGTATCATCAGAGCTGTAGCATGAATGTAAACTACCGCCATCTGCTTAAGTTGGTTCTTTCAAGGTGGTGGGATAGAATAACTTTAACTTTGAATAACTAAAGGGCAGAATAGTTTAAAGAAGGGAAATCACTCCATTCCCAATACGAGTTTTTATCAGTAAAGGCATACGACCATGGAAATCCAGCCATAATGAACCATTAGGGACATTAGTAAGGTCTATACCTATGCTCTGCACAGACATCTTGCTGAAGCGAATAGTAGCTATGAAATGATGATGACTCTGTGGAAAACGTTATATCTATTGTAAAGCCTGACACCACTGGACCTAATTATAATTGTGAATATTTCATTCCAGATCATTTAGCAAAAGTTTCATGGTCTTGTTAACTAAGACATAGCATTGTTGCTTAATATGAACGACCAAAGTCGATTTTTTAATTGCCACGCGAGAAGTTCTTCAAGAAAGGTGATAATTGCTTGAAAGCATATAATTTGCCAAGTATGAAATGTGTGTATGCCTTATGGTATATAATGTGCTAGTTACTCTGTTAGTGATGTATTTGTTAGTGGATTTGTGTTTGTAAATGATTTACCATGATATGGTATAATTGAACTTCGATGCACTGGAAATGTTGAAGTATATTGTCAAAGTTCGTTGATTGGTGTTGTAGTCAAATTTCATAATGTATTGATTTCTTGTAGAATTGTGAAAGCAATAATTATTTTCACATCATTTAAGGTAATTATCACGTCGCAATAAATGCGGGCAACAAATAGTCATAAATGGTTTTTTGCCAGACAATTGCTCATTTACTACTTGTGTTTATCTGTGTGATGGCCACTGATGGGCACTGCATAGTTTATGCGGTGTAGTTCAGTGAAAACATGTCTGCATCTTAGATTCCATAGGTGAAGGTCACCAGTTCAAGTGCCAGCTGAGAAAAACTAGACGTTTTTTCAATTGTTTGAGACCCAGGTCTCGTCAGTTCTACAGCATACATGATAAGTAATTCCGGTGTTGTAGCAGTATAGCATTAATGTATAACCACCGCATAATTCCACCTGGTTATCCTATAACCATGTCCTTTTATGTGTAGCGACCTCAATTTATAGGACTGCAGCACTACATGCATACGGAACTGAATACCAAGTCTATGTAACAAGATATCAAGTTGTTATTAGAATCAATTGGGCAACTATCAAGTATCAAAGTCATGACGTACTTGTAGTGTCATAGAACAAAAGAGGGTAATGCAGGTAATTTGCAAATTGACGAAGGGGGGTGAACTATTGAACGCACTAGTTAAAATGTTCAATGTAATTTCGACCCCCCCCCCTGAGGGGTCGAAAACTTATTCCAACTCCCCATTTCATTTTTCCGTTAAGGAGGTCGTTAAAAAGTTTCTAGGAAAATATAAAAAATGGCTTTGAAGCAAATCAAAATAAGGTAATAATAGGATAAGATTAAAATCTTCTCAACCCTGTAGCGATTCTTCTACAATTCGAGCACTGAAGCACTAGCTTTTTTGGATTACGTGTTATTTCAAGTGTACCGAGTTCATTAGTACTTTCTGCTCCTGGACAACCCATCACTACAATTTCATGTGAACAGATAGGCTATCTGGCATCACACGTGACGAGTTAGGCCACATATCAATATTTGCTTACATTTCAATGCAAGGCACTTACTCTACAGATTACAAGTTACAACAATGTTGTATGTGCAATTTTCCAATTTATTTGGTGCACTATCAAATTTTAAAAAAAATACTGATAATAGTGTAGTCAGAGATTCTGCATTAACGTGCTACTGATCAATGAACAATGATGCAATCGATGCAATGTTTAAATGTTTAGACTGCAAGTTGACAAACATCCCTAGGCTTACGATAAATGTATTGCTATTATCTGTGTATAGGCCTACAATTCAGAGATGCGCTGTAATTTAATTACATTTTGATTGAAGTTAATTAATTGTATATGCATGAAGTACTGTATTAGAGATAATTGGAACATAGTAGAAATCCACATCATCGTTGTCAAAACATAGCAATTCCAAATTTCCAATAATCACCAGCAGACAGTCACTTTCGTTTTGGGATTTTTATTTCTACTTTTTCTCTGGAGCAAGCAAGAAAACGAAACAATAAATAAATCATCTGTATGTAATCATTAACTGTTTCGAATGTAACACAATGGACAATTTTGATCTCGACATGCCATAATGATCAGGGCCTACTACGTAGGGGGGAAAGGAAGCAGACTGCTTCCAATTTGTGCCAGGGGGGGAAAGAAATTCCCCCCCCCTGACTATATATTTTTCCTCTGAGGGGGGAAATCCATCCCCCCCATAAAGATTTTTCAATATATTGACTGTCGAGGAGGATATTAACAGTGGCGTAGCCATAGGGGGAAACATG
>JAQFYQ010000164.1:0-20380 GCA_034694885.1 Buchholzia appendiculata | reverse complement strand
TGATATAGAACAATTATTATTATTTAATAACATTGACAGTAGTTGTTGTTGACAAGATCTCAAGTAAATCTGTAGTTAAGTTTAGTTTAGTTGCCTATATTTAAACTGTATAGTTAAGCTTAGTGATTTTAAGATGATTTTTGAAACGATGAAATAAACTATATAAATTTAAAAAAAAAAATAAAAAAGAAGACGAATAACTACAAATTAAAAAAATTGGGAATTTTGTTGCTCGCAACAAAATGACATGTGCAAAATCTCTTTTTTAGAAACATCATTTTGTAACATCTATTTCTAACAATATTTTAAAAAATTGTTCTATATATTGCACGTCCAATAATGCATCCTATTATAGCTAATGGGTTGATTTGATTAATTATCAAATAAGTTGCTGTCATATGAACAGAGATTATAAGCGACTTTAGTGGTTTCGATTTCGAATTGTACAAACTGTTATAAAAGCGTTGTGCGAGTTTGGTCGTGAAAACGTCGCGCGATGTTGTTCAACTAGAGATAGAACATTTTTTTAACCAATCAAAATGCAAATTGTTACAAATAAAATATAAATTAATGACTGTCAACATCTCACGACTGGGTGTATATTTCAGAACTGAAAGATATGCATAGTAAACCCGAGTGCGAAATTAACATTCAATCTTAAAAAAATTTGGTAGGCTATTTGTTTACTCTGAACGGTTGCTACATGTTCCTTCAAGAAATATAGTACAATGGAATTGAAAAGCCAAGAATATTGAAATCATGTTTAGAGAACGTTAATTATCATCCATTTATCTTTAAAATATTTGCAGGTGAACAAATAATTCTAATTGTGCAGAAACTCAATGTTCCTGACAAATCAGCTTCCTTCACTAAATATACTTAGGAAAATATTTACCTCCTGGTTTAATTATTTTCTTAATTGTGTGAGAACTCTTTTATTATACAATAAACAAACAGTGCAGCAATAGCAAAAAACAGACGTTAAGTCTGGAATAACGAGTCAGTTTAAACAATCAATAACAAAAGCATGCGACTGTCTGCGACACAGCAGGAGAAATCAGATGCTCGCCTAAACAAACGTTACAATTTGCTAAGACATCATGATGTATATTTGAAGAGCAAATAATGTTGATTTAAGAAAAAAGAAGAAAGAGAGCACAGATTGATCTATTGATTTGATTTATATTAATTATTATTTAATGATATTATCTATTTAATGATTTATATTATATTATAATTATAGATCAATATACTCCCACCTATTCTCAAATTAGACAATACTTCAATGGCCTTGTTACAATGTAAAAATGTCTATAACATAAAAGAAATCACTGAACTAGATAGTTCCATTACTTCTTAAAAATAATAATATGACAATATTATGCATAACTGAATCTACTTTTCTTTATTGTAGATTGTTGTTTGTCAAGTGTTTGTCAGATAATTCAATTCGTCGATTAAAATAGCTTGGTGTTATAATGTGTAGGTTATTCGTAGCCTATTGTGTTTGGCGGCAAGGCCTATGTTTTTACATCATGCTTGTATTATTTTGAGCTTAGCTTATGTGGTCACATTGCATTTATAGACGATTATATAAATCATTTTTAATTTAAGCAGCTTATCTCAAATCATTTTCCTTTCGATAACTAAACAGGATCCTTAACTAAATACCGCATAACCTTTTTTATACTCTTGAGTGCACTATTTTTCACTCGTTTTGTTTAGGATGTTGTCAGGTGGCTCCTGTCTTTCTGTAACCATTCACAGACGGATTTTAAAACAAAGAGTGAAAGAAATCCATAACGAACGTGACAGACCTCATATTTAGATTATAGAGATTGTCTGTCTAATGACAACTTACAATTAACTTAGTTTTAGAATCAATGCTATAATATTTATTGTAAAACTGCTTGTATTAAACAATGTAGGCCTATAGCTTACTTGCGTGAAGATCACAGGCTCCAGTAATATAATATCATGCCAAACGACGCAAGTAGAAAGCATAAGCATCGACAGAATTGATCAAACGCCCATATTATAAGTTGATTGAACATGTATGTAAGATGTAAGATGCACTTTTAAGGCACCATGCGTTGTTAAGGTAGAAACACCACATAATCGTAGGTGTACATGTGACGTACTGTAATTACACTAGAATGAATAATGGTGTAAGACATTATTGGTCGACTGTAGACCATTATGGGATACATTTTATATGTACTTTATAGTTCTATACTTAAACTACTTCCTGTTATCAATTGCGAAATAATGTTTCATATTTAAAAACTGAAAATTATTCGAATTATTCGATACTCAAATTATTTCACACAATTGCATACCAGACAAACAATAAGGTCCATACTGTAAACTTGTACACTGGTTGGCTCAATGGTTCAAATAATCTATCCTTAATGCATATGATGCGAGTACAGGTTGAAACCTCCTAGGTTTCCCGTTGCTGTCCAGGTCCGATGTGAACCAACTAATGGCTTATTTTAAGACCAACACACGGAGGTTGATGTATAAATTAGGGAATTCACAATTTGAATGCTGTCAGGCGATAAGATTATACAAAACTTGATCTGAAATCAGAAAACTCTCTCCCTCACAGTAAATACGACGAGTCGACATTTATATCTTCTTCAGAGATGTAAATAACTGTGTCAGTTCCTCCCCTCACCACCGGTTTATCAAGCCGCACTCTTTGACAAGGAGGAGAGCGGCAAGGTTCTGAAGCACGAGGCTTCACTCCAAGCCGAGGTAATGGGACGTGAACAACTTGTTCGTTACCAGACAACACGCCAAGAGCGGATTCGAACCCGTCACCGTTGGGTTACTAGTCGAACGCGCTACCGATTGAGCCACCGGG
This sequence comes from Buchholzia appendiculata, assembly GCA_034694885.1. NCBI lineage: Eukaryota > Metazoa > Annelida > Clitellata > Enchytraeida > Enchytraeidae > Buchholzia > Buchholzia appendiculata. The sequence continues at coordinate 17,511 of JAQFYQ010000164.1, read as the reverse complement.
TCATCCTAGAGATGTAAAGAATGTGTGTGTGTGTTGTTGGGGTTTATAGACTTTTTCGTATCGAAGATGATTAGCGTCTTTCCCTCCTTTTTCAGAACCTTTACTAGACGGTCCCTTCCCGGACTTGGGACTGGGCGGCGTGGGCGCAGCAAGTTTCTCGAAGAGTATGCGGACTCTTTGTATCGAAAACCTGCCCAAGCTGAGTTGAGATGTAAAGAGTGAGTAAGGTGTGCTCAATCTCTCCCAAGACCAGGAGAGAGAGGTCAGGGCTTGGTCTGTAACACTTCAAGCCTCCCATTGCTTTGCTACTATCGAAGGTTAGTTATGTTGATATCGAAGAAAATGCCGTTCCACCAGCAGAGTGAGATTTGGTCCAATGACGTTACTGTGTATCTTGCGCCGCACCGTCGACTCGAAACTGACCAGATGACGCGTAGGGATTTCTGTGCCTCACACTGTTGCTGCCGTCGTCGCGAATTGTCCAAGTAGAAGAACTCGCCGTGCTGATGCTTTACTGCTGGTTCTTGTGCTAGCTAGTTGGTATAGCTGCTGTCGTCGTCGGTGTTTTTCTTATTTCTTTCTTTTTCTTTCGTTTTTTTCTCGTTTTTTCTTAGACTCTTCATGTAGGAGATCAGTTCTTAGCTTGAGAAGCTGAATGGCTTTGCTATTGCCAAAGCGCGCCACTGTTGTTTTCTGGACAGTTGATAGACGCCCTTTGATTGTTTCCACATTAGCCAGTTTGTGCAGTTCTTCTGTTGTTGTGTTTTTAATTAGATACTGTATATGCGAGTAGTTTTATTGTAATTGTTTTTACATTTGGTATTGTTTTATTTATTTATCGTAGCTTTTACTTTTACCGTAACTGAATTTTAATGTGAAGTTTTTATCCAATGAAGGCACAATATAGCCTATTTGTGCTGACGTGCCGTTAAACACCAATCAATCAATCAATTCTGTTGTTGTGCCTGGTTTGGGTCTGGGAGCCTTTCTGAGAGCCTTGTTCCGAATGATCTGAAGTTTCTTGATGTGCGTTGCTCTCGCTGTGGCCGTGCAGATGACACATGTTTCAAGCACATGTCGTATGTACTGTTCAAGGATGTTGAGAAGAGTTCGTCGCTTTGCGCCCAAAGTTCTACCTCGAAGAGCTCTCAGCAAGTTGGCTCGAAGTGATGCCTTTTTTGCCTTCTCACTGCAGTGTGCATTGAAGGTGAATTCTGCATCAAATGTGACTCCCAGAACTGTCATTTGCTTGAGTTTAGGTATTTCTACATTTTACAGTTTGAGTGCTTTGTGCTTAACTATGCGACACTGTCTTCTGAAGCTGACTAGTTGAGTTTTGTTGACATTGAGCTTTATTCGCCACGTGGAGCACCACTGTTCAATCGTCTGGAGGGCTCGTTGTAACCGAATGTGGTTCGCTTTCCTGGTTTTTGAGGAAGTCCAGAGACTGATATTATCTGCGAACTGTCCTGCATCACACTGGTTTGCTGATTGGAATGTCATTGACGAAGATGAGAATTAGCAGCGGGCTGAGAACACTGCCCTGCGGGGTTCCTGCATGGAGTGGAATAGACATTGAGATTGAGTTGCCGACTCTAACTGAGATGTTCCTGTCCTCTAGAAAAGATTGTAGCTTGTTACAGCAGCTCGTAGCTTGGTACGTTTATGAAGTGAGATGTAAAGAATTCCTACTATTTAGCATTTATAATAATATAAGCTCATATAAAAAACGGTGTCGCTGAAAAAGTATCTAGAATACACAGTACAATGTTGTTATGCAACTTTAGCTGTGCTTCAGAATAACAACACGTTTGTCCGTGTTTGTGTGGGTAATCAGTACATCGTGTATGCGCTGCGCGCCGCAGTGAATGCGTGTTTGCATTCGCAGCTTATAATCTCTTTCTATTTCATAAAATTACTGAGTACTAAGAGAGAGATCGATGGTGACATATCATAAGCACTGAAAGTTCGGAATAATTAATTAAATCTGAATTGAAATCCTAAGACTGGACTGACAAAAAGATCACCCAAAGCACTTTCATCAGCAGACAATGAATCATGCAATATTAGCAAAGAGGCGGTGAAAGAGAGCCAACAGTGATTATATTCTCTCCATTTGCTATAATGTTAAGCGCACAGTAATTTTTACACTCGTTTTGTTTTGATTATTTTGGTTAGTTTATACCATTATGTAATACAGTGTATTTTGCACTAAAAAGAGGAAAGTTACCAATAGAGTGCTGCAGAAAGTACATAGATATAATGAAAACGTTTGGTTTGTGCAAAAGATATTGATAATGTGAAACGTCGTAAAGACCGGTATAACGAAGAGCGAACCTTGCAGAAGAATTAGAGACTAAGAGCGTCCCCAAAAGAAATCAAAGGTCTCAGTTGAAACCGCAGCGAAGAGAACGAAATACAGGAAATAAAAAAATATTGAATAATTCTTCGTTGTCTAGCTCTAAAATGAACATGAAAGTGGGAACATAATAAACAAAATTGAAAGACTATTCGAACTAGTTACTATAGATTATGAAAACGAAAATGCCCAATTTCATTAGATTGAATTTTCACTTATCCAGTCATCTTTGGATAGCATTGTACACGAGTAGCAGAGCTATCGGATTACTACGGGATCTATTAAACAAGTGTAATTAATTTTGTCTTCACGATCCACATTTTATTACATCGTTAAGTTATTCACGGCTATAGAAAACGAGGTTTCTTTTTAAGCCAAGTGCAGGATTTTTAAACATCAACAGGGACACACAGTCGAAAGACTACAACCTGTAGTAAGGTTAGAAACAGAAGAGTGAAGACTTGTGTTCTCTTCAATCTCCGCAAAAGTAAAAGTAATTGAGATGCTGAGCTCAGAATTTTCCAAAGAACCACTTGCGTTTTTATTTTTATTACATACTGCGCGCGCGCAGTGCACAAAGCAGACCATCGCTACATGCATTGATTTATTATCTTAATTATAATTAGGGCTGCAGATCGATTAAAAAAATTAATCGAAATTAATCGAACGATTAATTCATTAATCGAATAGTTAATCGAAAATTAATCGAAAATTAATCGAAAATTTACTCAAGCAAAACAAGGCTCAAATTTCACTTTGAAGCTCTGAAAACACTAGCGTTAATATAATATTAACATCTCCCGAATTACTTAATATACTACGAATTATTTGTAATTAATTATGATTGAATTAATTACGTCTGTTCAATTACCATGGAGTGGTTCTATTTCAATTTTTTAACATTTGCTGCCCTTTCTGTTTTGTTTTGTTTGTTGCCATGTATCAATTAAGCATATTAAAACATGAATCATCTAACGGATCGAAAATCCTTAATTTGTATCCATAACATAGCATAACTTTTTGGGCTTCTACGTCCACATCAGCATTAATAATAATAATAATAAACCAAACAGTTATTACACAAACAGTGAAAGCAGGCTTAACATGGAAAACTATTACATTTGTGGAAAAGGGTATGATTATGGTTATGGTTTAATTCTGGGTTAGGGTTGCGTTGAGGATTAGGGTCATACTTAAAAAACTTCGCCTACTTTTGTAATTTGTAATAACTATGTTTGATTCTGTTTCAAGTAAACGATGATGATAATGATGATACTTAAACAAAATATATGCTTACTTAAATTTGGGAAAAAAGTAAGTTTATAAAAAATTATATTTCGACCACTTGGTCCTCACCTCACCTAGATGCTGAAATCTTCCAATGTTAGGTATTAACTGCAAGAGAACAGTTTTGGGGATTCGAAATCTATTTCAGCAATAGTTAGTTTCTATAAATAATACTAGTCTGCTCAGTGCTTTTGCAAAACAAACGTATCCTCAGTATTGAATTTGAAAACCCCGTTTGCTTTTTCATTCCCATTTCGACTTTTTGTGCTACCCTCCTCATTATTACTGAAAATTTTCATTTCAAAATGTAACAAATCTCGACCTATAGCGATAATTGAGGCAATAAAGTTTGTTTACTAAGGCTAAATATCGTTCCTGTACGGATCAGTAGTAGTTGCAATTGTTTTTTTCATATGCGTCGAATCGCAATCGTAGAAACGCAAAATAAATTACTTGCTATGCAATATTTTCTATTGTATCGTTAATATTTTTAACGGTCGTTAATTTTTTTAACGGCCGTTAATTTATTAACGCGTTAATCGAAAGTTAACTGCGATTAATCTGCAGCCCTATGAAAAACCTATTATTTATCATGTCAAGAATGTAATGGAATAAAATTGTACAACATTGATCAGTGGTGCATTGCTTCTAGTAGTTTGTATGCATTGTTGCTTTTGCATACTTAGCACAGTGATCTTCACATAGCAGAAATATTTGATTAAGCACAATTTGTAGCCGCAATAAGACTCTTTATGCTCGTCACAGACCCATAAGTTTGAGGGTTTTTCCACCATTCCCTCACATCAATCCCCAATTATAAATGTCTGTTATTAGCTTTCTAATAAGGGTTTTGAAATTAATATTGTTAACTTAATGAGTATTCTTGCTATTCTAGGATTTGTTAAAATTTACCCAAGATCACAAAGAAGCCTTAAAGTTCTTGTTTAGTTGATAAGTTTTCAACTCACTTTCCCGGTATGAGAGGAGAATTGTTTAATTGTTATTGCAAAATCAGAGAAATTATACCAAGGAAGTGATTTGTATTGTGGGCATGAAAATCGTGCATTGGAATAGTTGACGAGTTATATTTGGAGTTTAAAATTGTATGTTTAATATATGGATTGAATGACTATGATAATTGTCAGTCGATCAAGTGTCATTAAATTATGGAATTAATAAGTGGAAGCAAGAGGTCATCATATTTTTGAGAATCCAGATTTGCAAAATGAAGCAATTGATACGCTTTGATACTGTCGTTCGTGAAATAAAAATTCCAAATGAGGTTAAATAACGGTCCAGTTACTGCTAAATAACTAGCTACTTTGTACTGTGGGACTCTGTACAACAATGTGAACACAAATTTCAGTCCAGCCGAGGATTTTTATTCTCTCCTTTCTGTGCTCTTTTATTATATCTTGTTTATGTTTCAGATATGCAAAGGTATAGCGAACGACGAGCAGCTTGTCGTCAGGCAGGCCTTTGCCGGGCTCTGCTGGACTAAGCAGTATTATCAGTTCAATGGAAAGCAGAATGCTGACAGCGTCTCCAAGGCGATGCTTTCCGTTCTCTCGTCAGATGGTGGCACGTCAAGTGTCACCGATGGAAAGAGTGGGAGAGCGGAGAGGAGGGTGGCTGACTGCGATGACGATGCTCCGAAGCATATCTACATTTCGACGCGCAATGCGAAGTGGTCAGGCCTGCAGAACAATGATGTAATATCTATGCCAGACAAGTGGGAATTTCCATGGGTTAGTTTCCCTAGTGACTTGAATGTTATGTTTAGAAGCAGTTTCAATCCTACATTCTGTAGCGTTTGAGATTGTTTGATCTGAGACAAAGCAGGAATGCCATCAACTAACTACATATTATAAACATATTAATATTCTGTTTGTTTCTTAACAAAGTACTATTAATATCTGTAAATTAAACACATTAATATACTATTAAATGTTTTTTTTTCTGGCAGGTTTCTTCTTATGTCATGAATTAATCTTGCTTGCATTCTTCATCATCGTCATCACCGTCAAGGTTTTATGTCAGTTCTTCCTTGTCAGGAAGGGTTAGATGTCTCGAACAATCGAAGCATTCCTTCTTCAGTATTCATTGTCATATGCATCCTCAGCACTCGGTCTCGCATTTCTCTATTTTCGATCTTATTAGAATGCTGCGAACTCACAGACAAATGTCATCATGATTCTTCACTGACTAAGCAAGTCACATTGAAGCCAACCACACGCTTGTAAAAGAGACGGTTCTGCCAATATTCTGTTTTGCTTGATGATAAAATACCACATTATTTAAATGTAGCTGATTGAAATTTGGTTTAATTAATTTTTTATGATGTTCTTATGACTGATATATGGTATCCTATTATTTGCTAGTTATTCATGAGAATTTCCAATTTATCAGCCGGTTTATCTGCAAGTGTGTTCCTGTGTTGTAGTATGCGACTTGGGACCTAGCGTTCCACGTGGTACCGTTTGCACAGATCGATGTTAGATATGCGCGGTCGCAGCTTCTTCTCTTTCTCTCCGATAGATACATGAGTCCGCAAGGACAGGTCAGTTCTTACTGAGATATGTAATTCTCTGTTCTGCTCATTTTCTCTAGTATTAAACAAAAGATGTGAATTAGTTCAAGGGTTGTGCTTTTGCTTTCAATACAGTAAATGTATGCTTTTTATTTCTGACATTTTACCAAAGTTGTTTGTCCACAGTTTCATTGAGTACTATAATTTACAATATATGAAGCATTGAGAAGTTTAAATTGCTGTCTAACGTGAAAAGAATGTGTTAACTTGATGAAAATCATCCGTAGTATTCTCCGTTTGACTTGAGCTGGCTCATAAATGCTTTACTTTTGCAGGCAGTACTTTGTATTTAGTTTTATGTAAACAAAAGAGTTCTATCCAGCATTCAGTATTCTGATTTTTATGAATTTTGTGTTGTCGTGATGTTAAATTTTGGTATGATATTTCTGTAAAATATCATTCTCCGTTAGGTAATTGTTAGGTAATATGCACTCAACATGTAGATTTCTATGCTTAACTGATGCATTAATTGTGATAAAACATCAAATGATAAATTAATTGTGGTGAAATATTTTATGCAAGCATTCTTGTCACGCCTGCCTGATAAAGGCGTAAGTGTTTGATGTTTTATGTTTAATGAGAGTTTGCATTAGATAATTATATTGTAAAGAAAAAAGGAAAAAGGAAATAAGAACAGTATTGCAGTCGGCGCATGTATTTAATTACTCGAGTGTGGAGGTGAGAAAACTCATTGCAGTTATAACTTGATGCCTTTTTATAAATCTCTTTTGTAGTCAATTGTTAGTTTTTGGTAACACTTTTGAACTATGCTAGTTTAAATATAATTTTCTTAGAATTTATGCTTACTGTCAGGTGCGACAACTTTGTCAAATTGAGCCAAATTTCACAGGATCGTTTGTCATCTAATGTTAAATTGTGCATGTTTAAGATATGTATTTCATACATTTCTATATATTTTTCAAGTTCAAATTTAATTTTGTATTTTATTGTGTTGAACGTTGTAGCTTCCTGCCTATGAATTTGACTTTGGTGATGTGAATCCTCCCGTGCATGCCTGGGCATGCCTGCGAGTCTATCGAGAGGCTATTATCAAGGGGATGGTTGAGCAGGAGAACGTCCAGTTCCTGAAGAAATGTTTTAACAAACTCGTCATCAATTTTACATGGTATTTAGAATCGTAGAATCTTCAGGAATTTGATATTTAAGATGTTGCTTTGTTTTAATGTGTTGCAATTTCTCTGTTATGTAATGGAAGCATTCCAGGCTATGTTGCTCTAAGTTATTGTATTAGAAAGATGAAGTTACCTTACCAGGATTAAATTTATTGATTTATTGGCGCTGTTCAATATTTCTGTGTAGTTTCAAGTTTGAGCGAGTTTAATTGCTTTCACTAACAAAGTTACCGTATTAACATCTGTTTAGCAGCATAATAGTTCAGGATAATACTTGCGTTGTTTGTTAAAATCTTCTATTAATTGAATTACTAACAGATGGGCTATTTAAGCTATGACACTTGGGGATCAATGCACATTCCATCGGCCATACCTGTGATAACTTCCAGCTCCACCGGTAATATATACTATTTTTAAGCGCGCTATTAACATTTAAATCTTACAATACATATTTTTTATCCTAAACTAAAAACCTGCCTGCCTGTAACCTTTGCGCTCTATGTCACTTAAACCTTACCTTAGCCCAAACCATACCTGAACCTGACCAACCTTAGTCTTAATCATGAGAAATAATAATATAATATTTGAAATACTAATAATCATTGAAATCATGTAATATATTTAGATTTCTCTGGATATTTTGCCAGTTGGGCCGGTGGAAAGTTTATTGGTACCTATAATGGACAAACATACTATCGTCTAACTTGTGATTGAAAGAATTGCGAAGCAGGCAGGAGGAAAACAAAGCAATTAAATTACTCTTTAATTACAGTAGTGTATGTGTTTGTAACAGGTGTATCAACAGTGTCAGCAGGTAACTTATCAACTGTTTATTTATATAATACCTTTACAATGAATTTAAAATGAATATGCTTTGAAAGAAAATGCTGCATTCGAGTGTAAATTGGATGCTGTGTTATCAGAGTCGTCATAGTTTGACCGTCCAGGCTGATATTCCCCGCAATTAGCACGGTGACTAATTGCAATGGGTTGGATGTTGACAGGACGTTCTCTGTAGGTGTGATGAAGAATTAATTGTGATCAAGGACATTAATGGTAGTTAAACTTGGCAGAGCATGATCATATGACATCTTGAATTTGTTTGAAGCAAGGCTTTACAGTGAGATGCCCTTCTTGACGCTAACAATCTCGCTGCTCGCCTTGAATGCGTAGAGGAACGTGATGGCATGCCTGACACCACTGTGCGATGTCATGCGTGACACCACTGTGTGATGTCAAGCGTGACGCCACTGTGTGATGATGTTAGGCACTGTGTGATTATGTCATGCGTGACACCACTGTGTGATTATGTCATGCGTAACACCACTGCGTGATTATGTCACGCGTAACACCACTGCGTGATGGAGGTCATGCCTGACACCACTGTGCGATGATGTTAGGCACTGTGTGATGAAGTCATGCGTGACACCACTGTGCGATGTCATGCGTGACACCACTGTGTGATGATGTCATGCGTGACACCACTGTGTGATGAAGTCATGCGTGACACCACTGTGTGATGAAGTCATGCGTGACACCACTGTGTGATGATGTCAAGCGTGACACCACTGTGTGATGATGTCATGCGTGACACCACTGTGTGATGAAGTTAGTTGGTTAATTCTATTATATATCTAACTATGCTTCTATTATCTTACTCGGCTTCTTGTGTTATAATCCGGTTTGTTGATCTTGTATTAACAGGTGGATAAATCAGAAAGATCCTGATGGGTCGTATTTGTTTGGTGGTGGATTTCTGGGCATGGATAACGTTTCCTGCATGGATAGATCAAAACTGCCGGATGGCTTTCAACTCATACAGGTCACATGTATTTTCAGAAATTAGATTTTCTCGTAGACACTTTTTGCTATATTATTGTCGTCAGTTGTTAAGCATGCTAATGTAAAAATGTATATGTAAAGAAATGTATATTCTATGTTTGTCGAGAACTTATTTATGATGTTGCTTTTCCAGTGTACAATCTATGGTGTTTTTTTCTAGTGCACAAGCTATAGTGTTATTTTTCTATTGCACCGGCTACAGTGCTATTTTTCCTTTGTAAAATCTATGATGCTTTTTCCAGTGTAAATCCCTGGTGTTATTTTCTATGCACAGTCTGTGATGTTATTTGTCAGGTGCCTAACTGTGACTGTTCCTCTGACATTATGTATCCAATATCATTTAGCTTTGTGTATTTATTTGAATTTTTTATAATTTTCTTTGTAGATATTTCATTATTTGTTTTTATTGTTTTTGTTATACTCTTTATCATATTGATATGTTGATTGTTTATGTAGGCTGATGGCACTGCCTGGATGGCATTCTATGCCCTGGGCATGTTGGACATGGCACTGGAGTTGGCGCAGTATGATGAATTGTACGAAGATATGGCAATCAATTATCTCTCTTACTTTGCTCACATAGCAGATGCGATCAATGGACCCAATGGTAAGAGCATAATGTATTTATGATACTGTGTGATAGACCTAAATGTCAGAACCAGGTTTCATAAAATAAAATAAAATCAAGCCCCAAAATTAAGCAAAGCTATGTACAAGCCTGGTAGCCTTTACAAAATGGTCATATAGAAATTGTTTCATTTACATGTTCTTTTTTATCATCGTTCTGAATAAATTTATCATCTGTGCACTTAAATTCTTTATTATTCTACTTATATTTATAATCATATCACTAGCTAAATCAGTGAGCGCATTATCATTTCTAAATCAGTGCATTTTCATTCTTTATCATGCATGATCACTATACATCAAATCGGTATCACTCTGATTTAACTTTTAATCAGTCTGTAGGAGTTCAGTATCATTCTACAATAATTTTCCAGTATCAATGCTCGAATTGAATAGGAAAGATTGCGTTGCTCAATCGTGCAAGGCAATCTTTCGCATCAAAATACATCAAGCCTCCTCGTGTTGCATTGTTACATGTAGAGTATCAGTTTCTCCATTTTAAAATCTAGTACGGTATCAATTTCTCCATGCCATGGTTGAATCTATCATAAATTTCTCCATGGGTATATCTATTACACATCTGTTACAGGTTTCTCTGTGGTTATACCTATGCGTTTCTATGTTTAGGTCTATGGCATGACGCCGATGGGTTTTTCTACGATCACATGGTTGACTCGCACAAAAATGTGTACGTCGTTGGAATCCACTGCATGATTGGTCTTGCCTGTCTGTTTCCGACTTTGGTATTAAGGAAAGAACGGTTCGAGAAACTTCCGGCTTTCACCGAGCGATTGAGTGAAGTTCTGACGAGTGTCACGAGAGGAAGAACAACATCAGTAAGTGCGTGCACAGTCAGCTGTTCGTGCAAGTGCGTGCACAGTCAGCTGTTCATGCAAGTTTGTGCACAGTTAGCTGTTCGTGCAAGTTTGTGCACAGTCAGTTGTGCATACAAGTACATGCGCAGTTAGCTGTGCATGCAAGTACATGCGCAGTTAGCTGTGCATGCCAGTGCTTGCACAGTTAGCTGTTTGTGCAAGTGTGTGCACAGTCAGCTGTTCGTGCAAGTGCATGCGCAGTTAGATGTGCGTGCAAGTGCGTGCACAGTCAGCTGTTTGTGCAAGTGCGTGCACAGTCAGCTGTTTGTGCAAGTGTATGCACACAATTGCACAGTTAGCTTTGGTCTATTGTTGCTCTGATATAGACAATAGTTTCAATTTCTTTACTACCTAGTTCAATTTGAATAACAACAAATATTTGTGGTGTACTTTAGATTTTACACAAACTTGTTTTTTTTCCCCTATTTTGAATGTCGTGTGATTTTATATAGTTTTTTGGATACATTTACTACATCTTATGTCAGCATATGTTCATGTGTATTATAGTAGCATACATTTATGTTTTGTTATTGTACAATATATCTGTATGTAGAGCAGTGTCATCCATCTTTGATGTTATGTCAGTAAGTGAATATTATTCTTGACAATTGGCATGCAATGAAAAATCATGGCTTACAACATAAGGGTATTGTATACCCTTATTGACCATTTGCTCAAAAAAATGATATAATTTTTCTCATAATCTTATAGATTGCCGTTTATTTGACAGTTCTAATGAGTAATGACAATAGCTTAAATTATAATTTAATTTAGTTCAAATTATCGATATTGTTTAAATCTAAAATGTATTTACTATAATTTATAATTATAATTTATGATCATCTTTTATCATGTTGAACTGACGTGATCTGAATGTAAACTCACATCTCAAGCATCTCTCTCTTCTTTATTTAGTTTTTGTGTTTAAGCATCACATTGATCGATGATGATCCACACTTTATGATGATGCGTATTTAATACGCCAAGGACGTTCTAGGCAATGGTTTTTCTACAAGGCTTGGTTCTGAATGTGTTTGTTAGTTGACGGAAGTTACTCGCGATGATAGTTGCGGAGTTTTGCTCAGTCTTGTCAGCGACGACCAGCTCATCAGATTACTACATTATACTTTAGATGAACAGGAAATGTTGTCACCGTTCGGCATCAGAGCTTTGTCTAAGGTAGCATTAAATGTTTTTTCTCTCTGTATTATTTACTCTCTCTTTATAGCTCTGTCTGTCTCCCCTATTCTGTCTGTCCTATCTCACTCTCTTCTCTCTCTCTGTCCCGCTCTCTCTCTCTGTTCCTCTTTGTCTCTGTGCCTTTCTCTTCTCTCTCTCTCTCTCTCTCTCTCTCTCTCTCTCTCTCTCTCTCTTTCTCTATGCTCTCTCTCTATGCTCTCGCTCTATGCTCTTTCTGTGCTTCAGTTAAACTAAACTTGTTGAGATTTTCTTGTGGTTCTTTGCCATTGTGATTTTTTTATTTTATATGTAACAGTGGTAGCTTGTGAATTGCTTACGCAGAATTGAGCAACAAATAGTGCTGTATGTTGTCTAAATTGATGACGACACTTATGCTGTAGATATATTCCGGAGATCACGCGTATAAGCTGAAGATAGACGGCCATGATGAGTTTTCCGTGTCTTACTGTCCGGGTGAATCCACTTCTGAGATGTTCGGAGGAAATAGCAACTGGAGAGGACCTGTCTGGCTTTGCAGTTGGTTTCTTTCACATCTCATTCTTGTGTACTAATAATATTTATAATAAATAGCAGCATTTATTTGACCGGCCCGATGATTAATCTAAAAATATAGAAACGATACAATATGATATTGAAAGCATTCATGCAGAGATACTGGTTTGACTAATTAATTTAGTGACTGGTCAAATATACTAGTTTGTCAATGATTTTGTTCTAGTAATTTAATTTTTATTGCGTTATATTTGTTTAAAATTGGTGACTCATGGTTATCTCATTGAATGACTCATTGAATGAGTCACTGCTGAGTGGTGCTGAGTAGCGATGCAGGTGCTGCATAGACTAACTTTGTTTACATGAAACATGTTTTGCGATTCTGTGTACATCTGTGTGTTTATTTGATAAATAAGTATTTGTTTTTCGTATATTTTCTGGAAAAAACAAACTGGTCAGTTGTTGTACAAGTTTCCGTTATTAAACAAGGAGTCGTTGTTCATGGCTGTTTGTTTTGATTATATTCTTGAAAGGACGTTTTCTGCATTACATTCCTCTGCTAACTTTCTGATATTGTGCGTAATTCTTTCGATGAAATGATCTGTTTTCGATTTTTAAAGAAATTATCATGAGTAGAATGGCTTGGATGGAGTGTTTACGATCGGATAGGGAGAAATTGAGACGGAGTATCGGTGATGTGAGGATGCCCTTGATCGTGACCTGTGGAGAGAGAAATTTCTGTTGTTTGATATGTCTTTTCTAACAAGAAAAACTTACATTGAATAATGATGATGATGACGATAATTATGATGATGATTAGTGATAATAGTTTCTGCATCTAGTGCTCTGCATGTCTGTTGATTTAGTGAACTACTTGCTGCTGGAATCCATGGACAGGTTTCACGACTGGTACGGCGACACGTTGAAAGTCGAGTTGCCGTCGAATGTTTCTAATCTCGTGTCGCTCGACGTCGTCGCCGAAAATATCCGGCGTCGAATCGTCAGCTTGTTTGTCACCAACAAATCACACATGAGACCTTCGCACGGTAAGATATTGTCCATGTATGATCTTCATGTACTGATCTGCTTTAATGTTGAAATTAAGTATTCAATCAAACTTATTTACGAGCATATTTCATGTTTGTGTGGATTTGTTTGTTCTGAAATCTGATATTATGTATGTAAATATCTTTATAAATTTATAAAATTATAATTTAGAGAATTAATTTATAATAACATTATCCAGATAATGAAAGTGTGTTTCAAAGCGTTGTGTGCATTTTGTGATGGTCTACTTTGTGCAGTCTTTTATGTTGTTGTTTGCAAATGTTATTGATAGCGAGAAGTGTACTGATTGAAATATTTTTTACTGTGTATTTCTACATGATATTTTACAAATGATTTTGCTTGATTACGTCTTTCCATTGAATGTACCTGACTTAGAAAATATTGAATAGGAGGTTTGATTATTGTTGTAGGTTGCAGTGCAAACAGATATTCGTCAGACCCTAACTTCAAGGACCTCGTTCTGTTTTATGAGTTTTTCAATGGCGATACGGGCGCCGGCTGTGGTGCCAGGTATTTTATTATTTATATTAAATACTGTGTGCCAAGCTTTGAAGTTGTATAGTTGTTTTTTATATTCGACAAACAGGCCTAATGGTATCGGGCTTTACTGTAGTTTCATGGGCTCTACAAGGCTAGAAGCGAGATTGCTGGCATCAGGAAGGGCATCCGGCTGTTAAACTTTGCTTCAGTAAAAACCCACAATGTCATATGCATATGTTCTACAGAGTTTAGTGAACATGGGATCTATGCTTGTCCACAATTGCGCCTCGGAATGTCATGATGGGGTGTCGTGACACGCACGGCGCATGTGAAAGGAAATGCTATATACAAACAGACAACGATTAAATTGTAATTTGGGAAGGAAACGTTTGGTAATGTCCAACTCGCTTTGATTTGTCCTAGGAATGATTCCTGTCTGGACAATAATGACGAATCACATTCTTTATTATTAGTCATATCCAAGCAGTACTAAATTGTAACTCTCGCTCTATGCGTGATTTAAATTATATTTGGTGTATTAACAATTGTATTTTCCGACACGCTGATATGCTGACATTCATTTGTCACTTTTTCTGCTTGGGTTGGACATGATAAAATTAGTCTTTCTCCCTCCACAAAAGTCCGGTGGTGGGTATCCTACAATTTACAATTTAAATCTGATCGGTCTGTGAATTTCACTATATTTGTCACTTGATTCCATTATTACTAAGACATGTGTTATTTTTATTAAATATTTAATGTTTCTTGCTTTATTTATTTTTAATTATCCCTGTTAATTGCTATTTTTTTAAATACAGAATTTTTTATAGAAACGCTATAACGGAACAATGATGATAGTTTTTAACCTCCACTGGTCTTTTGAATTAGATGCTTTACTGCAAAGTATCTTCATTGTTACATTTATATCAGGTTGTCGTGTAACATTAGTGAAGGCCGAACACGTGGAAAACACTTTTGTTACACAAGTAGACAAACCAGAAATAAGATTCGGAGACCCAAAAATGTGGTAACAGGCAGCTATTGTAGATGTGCACAAATTGAGCCCAGAGATTTTGATTGTCTGGATCAGAGTGAATGACGGAGCGAAATGAAAGCGGGTGTGTGTGTGTGTGTGGGGGGGGGAGGGGTGGCTACAGTGGGTAAACCGGGTTTGAAAGGCTCGATGAAGTGATAATTTGTTCTAAATGATGTGTATATTTTAAGCAAAATAATGCTAATTACATCATCATCATCATTAGTGCTCTGCCGGAAGCCAGGTCCCTGGTATCCATTTCCTCCACAATGCTAGTTACAATCATGGTTATATATATTTTTGCATGTAGTGATATTTAGGTGTATATAAATGCTAATAAAATTTCCATGTTATATTTGAAAATAAACATTTGTGTATTTATTGAGATAACATGGGTATCGACTTGTATTCCTGTATGTTTTGTAGCCATCAAACTGGTTGGACGGCTCTAATTACCTGCATCATACAACAACTTTACGGGCATTAAGGACATCACAAGCAATAGTTCTGTCTACTACATGAACTACAGTGTATTTACTAATTGTAATTTGGAGTTTTAATTTTGTAATTTATTTGAATATTTTAAAAAATTGTTGTAATTGATTCGTGTAATTTATTTAATCGACTGTACATTTGATCAGAGTAAATATATTTGACTTTTTTTAGCGAAGTCATTAAATGGTTATAGGCAGTAACCGCCAAAGATTTTAATTGATATACGATTGATTCGAGATAAAGATTGACTACCGTTTAAGGTTCTTGTTATGTTTTATGATAGAGGTCGTCGCAGGTTATACAACTATTTGCGCACAAACTCTGAAGCACTAGTAATGCAGTTTATGAATTGAGTCTCGACGACTCGAATCGGATTATCTTCGTAGCATGACTAGTCAGATAAACGTCATAGCATGACTAGTCAGATAATTCGTCATAGCATGACTAGTCGGATAACCGTCATAGCATGACTAGTCAGATAACCGTCGTAGCATGACTATTGATATAACTGTCATAGCATGACTAGTCAGATAACCGTCGTAGCATGACTAGTCAGATAACCGTCGTAGCATGACTAGTCAGATAACCGTCGTAGCATAGTGGCAACAGTTATCTGATGTGTATCATTGATTCGCAAAGTATATCCAGAGTGTGTAACGAGTCATGTGAACCTATTTCCCCAATGTAATACTTGCAGTCGTGCAGTTGCTGAATATCGAGTGGTTGCAGCGACAAAAGTAGCTACATATTGGAAGCAGTTGAGCTACAAGCCTAAGCATCTGGGCATGTAACTTGTAGCAGCTATTTGTAATCAAATGTAGGAAATACAAACCGCACCCAATCTGCTAGTTTTCTTATGTATGCAGTCATGACGTTAACACAGCGATGAAAAAGTTCTCAATAATTTTGCCTCTGGATAAAATTGCTACCCTAACCCGGACCACATTGATCGGCTTCACCAGAGTTGTTTATATTTGAAGGAACTGTAAAGATGACTCGCTGCACTCTACAAATGAGTAATCAGATGGGCAGCCATTTTTTGATTTCTCCATTCTGTGGAGAAAATTTGTTGATTCATTAATTTATTGATGATTTTTGTTCTCTTTTGATTGTTTTTATTTGCGTAACGTATTTAGTTTTTCATCCTGTTGAGTTTATTATTTTGTGTGGAATTAAAGCAATTGTGCTTTATATCGGTTTTAACACCACAAGTTGGCAAGTAATTGAAACTTCCTGTAGAATGGTGAGGACCAGCACAATGGTTTCTGGAAAGAGATATCCAACCACAAAAATTGATTTGTTAACAAAAGAGAAGTTCTAGCTTCTTGATAGGATCATGGTAAATGCAGGCTATACTCATCATTAACTTTTTATGCCAGTTTTCCTTGTCAGGAAGTTTCCTTGTCATCGTCCACAATTAGCACTAGGGCTGATTAAAGTTATTTGGACGAAATGCTTTCTTTTATAATAAAGACGGAAACTCTGTAGATGTTAAGTATATGGCATTTTGGCTTTTGCTGAAGCAAAGTTTCACAGCCAGGTCTACCTCTTGCGCCTAAGATTTTGGAAGGTATTACCTTTCAACAAATGGTGCTTACCAAGTGCAATCAACAGACCAATCATGTTTCTCCCTGTGACGGGCTTTACAGCAGACCCATCATGTTTCTCCATGTGCCGGGCTTTACAGCAGACCCATCATGTTTCTCCATGTGCCGGGCTTTACAGCAGACCAATCATGTTTCTCCATGTGGCGGGCTTTACAATAGACCCATCATGTTTCTCCATGTGTCGGGCTTTACAGCAGACCAATCATGTGCTGGGCTTTACAATTATAGATCCATTATGTTTCTCCATGAGAGGCGGACCAAGTACAGTCAAATTGATATAAGGTGGGGGGCGACCACGGCCATTCTGGCCCTCCCCTGTATCGGCCAGTGTCTAATGGGTGTGCATTATAGACAATGTGCAGGGAAGAGGCAAACGTAAGCACATAAAATGCACTGCAGCAGCTGCAGGCTAGTAGGCTCGAG
>JAQFYQ010000163.1:0-20408 GCA_034694885.1 Buchholzia appendiculata | reverse complement strand
TCGTTGCGGGGAGGCGAACCCACTATCTCTTCGCTGATAAGCGTGCGCGCTTAACGACTGACCTATTCGGTCACTCCAATTATATCAAACGTTTATGGGCTCATTTTAAGACATGAAATAGATCTTGAATGCCTTAGCTCCGATTTCAAGTCTATTTTCGCAGTCACTTCAAACCATATCTTATGTGAACATAAATTCACATATTCATAATAAAATAATTTTGTTTAACAGTTTACTAAAAGTTCAATTTGCACCAATACATGATTTACTACAGTAAATCATGTTCAAGTGATCAGCTCAAGTGATCAGATCGTGACAGTGGGGCCAAATCAGTCGTCACCCCATTGAAAAAGTCTAACTGACCAATACAGGCTAGAAAAATCAGCATAATATAAACAATTCATCTTATTTCGGGATTTGTACGCTCCGAAAACTTATTTTCCTCATGGCAAAAACAGACATTACAGACCAAAATTGTTTTTATTTCATACAGAAAGCAGCAGTCTTCAACTAAAATTTGATACGTATGTTGTAAAAACAGCACTGTGGAAATTTTGAGGGGCTGTCGAGATGTGTAATGTGGGGGGGGGGGGACCGGGGGGTCGACCTAGCATTATGCATTACTACAGGGAAAGGACTAAAATGTCGCAATATCTCCCTACCAGAATTAATTCACAAATCTTTTCAAACTTCTTATAATAAAAAAGTATTTAAGTAACAAAAAATATTATTACAATATATTTGACCCATTTAGAACATGGTCAAAAACGTGAGCAAGTATAATAATTTTGGCTTAAATTTAACATAGACATCCTCTCCTAAAATTTATCCTCATTCATTTTAAATAGTATTGTGGCGAGCACCCTGAAGCTGTTTTCAACGCTACACAACTCCTCTTGATGGCTTACAACAAACTAGGCATGACTATGAATTTTTATTATATTGCTTTTCGTGTCTTTAGCTAAAAGATAACAAAACAAAGCTTACACGAAATAAAGATTTTACAATTTATTCCATGATATAATAATACCAGTGAAGAAAACAGTATTCATCTGATCACTTTAGTTTGGGTAGTTAACACTAGAGGATATAATCCTTCTATGAGAAATATTATCATCAGTAATAGATTAAAGATTAATGAATTCATAATTAATCTGTGTACTGGAACTCATATCAGGTCCAAGTTAAAATTTCAACAAAAACTTGCAAAAATTATTTGAATAATTAATAACTGTTAAATAAAGGTGTGCCTTAAAATCTGAAACAATCAACACAGCATAACTAAACACATGTTAAAGAAATTTAAAATCAACACTTTAAGAAAATGCAAGTCAATAATAATTCTGACAAAAGTTATTATCATCATCGGTGAATACTACGAGCTGGTTGACAATAAACCAAGTTAGTATTCTATATTACGGCTACTAGATTATAATCATTACTACTACTAATTAATTGTTTCTCTACTACAAGTTTCGGTTCTCCTTTACTTTAGTACACTGCATGGGAAACTGCTATTGTTAAGGTAGGGTTGGGGTTATAAGTCGGGTTTTGGTTAGGGTAGGACTTACAGAATATTTTTCCATCCTTAAATTTCAACATTTTAAACATTATTTTATTTTTATTTTTTTGAATACGTATACACCCTGTTGATTTTTTCCCATTAGTGTACTAAAGTATAGGAGAACCCGAGTTTCTTTACTACAAATGTCTTTACTAACAGTTTCTCAAGTACAATTGCTGCACAACATTGTACTTTTAAATAATCATTTGCCGAAACAGGCACATTTGTACTAGAATGTATTACCAGGACCACAGGGCTTTGTTCCATCTTGCAAACAAAACACTACATGCAAAATTAGTATCCGAGAAACTTAATTGAAAATCATTACAAGACAAACACAATTTCCGTCGAAACCAAATTCCATTGAATCGACATTATCGTTCGGCTGATTTTAAGTCGAACTTTAGCCAACACTACACATTCGATCTAAACACTCCTAATTATGTCCAATTAAAACACTTCTTTAACTATGTCCATGGAAAACACTTCTCAATATATCCAATCTAAACACTTCTAACATGTCCATAGTCCAATCTAAACAATTCTAACTATGTCCATAGTCCAATCTAAACACTTCTAACTATACCCATAGTCCAATCTAAACACTTCTCTGCTATGTCCAATCTAAACAATTCTAACTATGTCCATAGTCCAATCTAAACACTTTTCTGCTATGTCCAATCTAAACAATTCTAACTATGTCCATAGTCCAATCTAAACACTTCTCTGCTATGTCCAATCTAAACACTTTGCAAATACTTGTCATCAAAGGCTGACTTCATAACAGCAACAGAGCCAGCCAACACTACAGTACTATTTACAGACAATTACTATGGTAGCTGTTTTTCAACAAACCATTTAAATTACACGAATGAGAACTAGTCTTTTGACACTTTAATCCTCCACGTCCACTGCGTCGGGACCGGCAAGCCTAGCATGCCAAGTTTGTGCAGAACCTCGCTGTTGATGTACCAAAGTTTGCCCTTGTAACAATGTGGCCTCGCTTCGTACACGGCAATCTCCTTGATCTTCACCTCTAGCTGTCTCTTCGATATCGTATATTTACGTTCGACTGCGCCTTCTTTGCCCGCCTGCGGAACAGATTTCTGTAGATCATCACCGACAGTGCTGCCGGTGCCCTCGACGGCATCGCACGGCTTTGTCTCGCCGTCCTTGGAGCACCAGAACTCACGGAATTCACGGATAAGCTTATGGATGCTGCAGCGATTGCCGTGGACAAGACGCACGAGCTCGGGAAGAGCTAGATAAAAACACAATTAAGACTGCTTCAACAATTGCATGTTACAAATACTACATCAGTAATCAAGCGACAATTACAACTAAGCATTTAATAACGATGTAAACAAAGCATTGTGAGCATACGCTACTTAGTACGAGGAACGTAGTGTGATGGGAGCGTTGACATTGGGGACGTTGT
This sequence comes from Buchholzia appendiculata, assembly GCA_034694885.1. Classification (NCBI taxonomy): domain Eukaryota; kingdom Metazoa; phylum Annelida; class Clitellata; order Enchytraeida; family Enchytraeidae; genus Buchholzia; species Buchholzia appendiculata. Next base: position 17,406 of record JAQFYQ010000163.1, on the reverse strand, counting down.
CACGGGGGGGGGAGGGACGTTTAAATCGGGGAGGTTTACATGGGGGGACGTTTAAATCGGGGAGTTTACATGGGGGGATGTTTAAATCGGGGAGGTTTACATAGGGCACATCAAGCTATTCAGTAGCAAACTTCATACTAGATAATCACGCCTGAACTTTATTCTTGTTCGTATCACCAAGTCTAAATAACATGCTGGCACTATACGCGTGTTACCTAAGCCCAAACATGCATACAATCATATGTTTAACCATATACAATTATAAATCATGCAATAAGAATATCCTGATCACTCGCTCATTAATCATACAATATTTCTCCTGCTTACCTCGCCCCCGAAAAAGATCATACAATTTCAAAAGGAAACCGCTCATTTAATGTCATGGGATATAATCCAAATTTGGCGTCTCCATTTACGATGCTTAAAAATATAGATATCATTGCGATAGCCGATGCTCGTGAATTGTGACACTGTGCATAATCGCATACAAGTCACCGTGCACAAGCATGCACAAGTCACCGTGCACAAACATGCACAAGTCACCGTGCACAAACATGCACAAGTCACCATGCACAAGCATGCACAAGTCACCGTGCACAAACATGCACAAGTCACCGTGCACAAACATGCACAAGTCAATCTAAGCTTAACTTGTGCAACGTAGCAAGAACTGACCCGCGTCTGGAACCGGCATGAAATTCTTTCCCTTCTTGTACTTCGATGCATCTTTGACGTCTCTGACGCCTTCGCGACCTCCACCGTTCCGCTGAGCATCTCTGCCAGTAGCCACCATTGATATCGGAGCCGTCTCAAACAGCACCATCTACAATAGTAATCATCAACTACATGATAAATACTGGCTCTACGGTTTTTGTAACTTCTACTGACTGTGAGAATCTATATCACCAAGGTGGAAATTCTTGAGTGGAGAATAATCCTTATTGAGTTACGTAGCAGACAATTTAAGCATTTGGACACATCCAACCATTACTAGGATGGAAAGTTGACTTTCAATAATTTATTTTAATTTCCACAATCAATATATTTCACAAAAGTCTGCAATAAGATGTCATGTCTCGCAACTAGCCAAGTAAAAATGAAATCCCCAGCATCAACATTTGCCATTTAAGAAAAGACAAAACAGCGTCAAACGTACACGGAATTCGTTGAGCTTCTCTGCGAGAGGATGCGCGGGGAGCGACGGGTTCAACCAGCTGACGGTGATGCAGATAGGTCTTAGTGCCTCGCACTTCTTGTTGCTCATCTCCACCTCCCAGTAGCGTGCCTTCGCCTGCTGGTACTCCTTCAGCCTGGACGGCGACATCTGCACGGTAAAAAATACACACATTCATTAGGCCACATGAATCAAACTCAATAGCAAAGCATAAATACTTGGGAGGAAAATACTACATAGATACTCATAAATCAAATCCACTTTATAGTAGTATGTATACTCACACAGTTCTTCAATACTAACATAACAGTACGATTCTTAAAAACTTTCAATCAAAAACAGATTATGTTTTCATTTCATTTATAAAGTACCGGTACAATCGTTCCTGCTTCTCAAAGAATTCATATCTTGTATCTATTGTTAATTCAACTTGAATAAGAATTCTAATTGAGTGAGAGAAATGAGAGAAAGTCATACATGTTCTCCCTCGTCCACACAGCCCTCGTCCTCAGACAAGTAGCCATGAGGAACAAAGAAACCGTCCGCGTCATCATCATCATCACCAACTTCCTCCTCTCCAGGCTCGTCATCGTTCTCACCCTGAATCGAACGCCACGCACACAAAAATAAATAAAAATAAATAAAATAAATAAAACGTACAAATATACAATGTCATACACATAAAGGTAATTAGAAAAAAATAGACAGGACTTTAAATAAAAAATCTACAGGATAAATTGAAAGCTCTGCATTTCATAGCAGATAGTATATTGCACGCAAGACCCAAATATATTAAAATAACTCAAACGGAAAGAGGTTGTTCTACATATAGTTTAATTATATTTCAAGTAAGGAAATAAGTCCAATCTCAAAGTCATTTATATATATATCCATGAATGTATTTAAACATTATTTCAGGTAGAACCATCCCTTTACAATGATCTAAATCTAAACGAAACAGAGAACAAGTGCTACATATGGCAGTCAGATGAAAATAACTACATACAGACAGTGCCTAATAGATACAGATAGCTCCTCGTAGAAATATATGAATTGATTCAGATAGCCGCTAATTGTAATGCGCAGTAGTACAAATGATGCAGAGCTAACTAACACTTCCATTTAATGAAATAATGTAGCATGTTTGAAATAGATACCAATGCTATAGTTGTGTCAAGATAAACAATGAATGAGAAAAAAATATATAATTGAAACCTGTTGAATATCTCAAAAAATACTTGAACAAATTGCTGATATGAAGCTGATGCTAGGAAGGCATAACGAGAAGAAAGCTCTGATCCACCTCTGAGTGTGAGATGCTCTCTCCCGGTTCCTCCTCTTCCCACTCGTCGTCAGAGTTGACCTCGTAGTCCAGCATGATCTCATCCTTCTTGAACGGGTGTCTACCGCTGATCGACTTACTCTTCTTTCTCCACGTCCCGTAATACGCCGGCCGGTAGTTCTCGTGGAATTGAAACAACCTCGCCCGCATCAAAGATTTTCCCGTCTCCATGTCGACGGCTATCACGTCGGCATTGGAAGAAATTTCACTGCTGGAATAAAGAACGACAGGACACACATAACAACAAACTATGTAAAATGAGCTACAACACACTGTCAACGTACCAAAATAAACTCAATTTCAATAAAAATTATCCTGAAAATAATATGAAGATTTAAATAATTGAATTCAATAAAACAGATTTCAATATATATTTTCTAAAAGTATGAAACATGACTGAATGATTCATCAAATAATATATTTACTCTTTTGCATATAAAACTTCGCCAAATACTTAATAATCAGCTTGATCACTCTGATGCTCTACCCGATTGTAATTGCTGATCAACATGCCACATCACCATCTTCATATGCAGCATAGTAAACTCTCGCAGACCCTTAATAGCACCATACCTGACCCAACATTGTCCAACATGGAAGCATGTCGCCAAGGGATGATGGCGTCAAACAGGTGAAGCGATGATAATGATGAACAGCCTTCAATAAACCAAGTGCTCTTAACTATATAAAATATATAATATTGCATATAATATTGTATTCAGTATTTGTCCTCAATAAAACACCTGATCGAGTTGCAACACTGAAGTCCATTTTCTTTTTTTAAATATTCTAATATCTTATTGAATGAACTACTACTACTACTACTATACATTTTACTTATAACTGAATAATTCTGCAGATATATTAGAAGTCTTACCTAGACCAGGTCTTGCCAGATCTGCCCGGTTTGAAACGTTTCTGTTTTAGTTCTTCGAGATATAATACACACGAATTCTAGTGGACAAAAACACATTAATAAGGATCAAGTACTAATAGACAAAAAACATATAAATAAGGCTTGAGACAAGTACAAGACAATAATTCTACCACAAATGAATGCATTGAATCTTGTTATTACTAGCAATTTTAATACTGCAGAAAACATCAAATGGCCTCATTGGGAAATAACATAAAAATTATTAGAAAATTAATTAATGTATCAACATTAGATGGCAAGTGAATTTAGATACAGATAGGAGAGAGAAATCTCATTTGAAGACCAATTACTTGATGTAGGTTAAGCCGGTAATCAACTTAGCCTACCTGTTTCTTGTAATACAGTGTGGTCAAGATATCGTCAACAACAATGTTCAGCTAAACCGTCAGAATTGCCGATCAATATCTGCCCAAAAGATTCGTTTTCTTACTGCCCTAGCTAATCAATCAAAAATGCATGTATTATTTGCTACACTTATTTACAAGCGTGCCCTTTCGGACATTTCAAGATACAGAAACTCGTGTCAGAATTGCATTTCTCCTTCTAATGTAATCTAAATCAAAATTTCTTCAGTTCAAAGATCAGCTGACCTACGCAGGCAAAAAAGATTACCATTATTTATTCATATGGAAAAAAATAAGAGATCCCAACTCGAACTTGTTCGATTCTCAAGAGCCAATGGAAGCGCAATAAATCAGACTCACCTGAGATTCAATAGCCAATGGGAGCGCTGTAAAGATCTCCTGTCGTCTACTCTCTGAAATCCTGCGGAGTGGAGCCATGCGCATGTCCTGCTTCACCTCAAACGCCATGAATGCTGCCGAGCATTCTCCTGACTGCACAAGCAAAGCACAGCGTGCTAGATAAATGTCATAAATACGATCAATGAGCTTTTCAAGCTACTATACTACAATCATCTCTGCATAATCTGAAATATAACATTAACCTCGTCAGCAGTGCATACAGTAATATGCAATGACTTTTTTAAATTTGTCAGATGGCGACTTTTATTGTATTAAAAAAATTCTCAGTTTCACATCACACCAATGTTGCTGGGAACTGCTGAGAGTTGTTGAGTTAATGACCACTCTCAGACATACTCAGCATTAGTCCCAAGCCTTGACTAGATAGTCCAGGCAAGTAAAGGCAAGGTAACTGAAGGCAAGTTAAAGTTCACAACATCATTCAAACATAGTAAGTACTGGTAAGCACAAAGTAACAAGAAATAGCAATAGTAGAATAATATTCAAAGTGTCATTAGCACAAGCAGGATCAGGCTAATAAGTGCTACAAAATAGAACAAAAATAAGCTATTCTTACAGTCTGCATCTTTGTAGCTGGCTTCTCTTTAACGCCTTTCACAAAGAACTTCTGCATGAGTTCTTTTTCTTTCACGGAAACCTTGTCCTACAACAGACAAAAAAGCAAAAATTGCCAAAAGAACAAATACTTGTAAATACATTACATACAAATCACAATAATTCTTTTCACTCTAAATTAGTCCTAAAGTTTGCGCTAAATACCCCAAGAAAATGACCACCCAGAACAAAATTCAGTCAGTGCTTTCAATTCAATGTAAGAATCTTTGTGATATTATAAAATAAACTTATAATTATATTAAACTTCCACTCAACCAATAATCTCTAGAAAACAATAATCTAGTTATATAACGTCAAAATAAAATGAATATTTAATTAAAACTATTATTTAACTATACCAACTAGCATAGGATGAGTGCACAAAATAAAACTTTACCGTTGATTCTACTTTTTCTTCCTCCTTTTTCTTTTTCTCTTCATCTTTTTTCTTTTTTTCTTCTAGTCTCAATCTAAAGAAAAGATTATTTTACCATATAAGTTGCCTGTATACAGAGTTCTTAATAAACATTGCCTGCATGCAATGTGTTGAATATAACAATATGTATATTCAAATATTCATATATCAGACAGTAACATCAAATTAGTTGTAGCAATCAAAATACAAAATTGGGCAACGTTTATGTTAAGAAAATAGCTCATCAACATAGCTCAGTATCGTAGTTTGAATTCTCCTGTAAAAAACTAAAGCAGACTCACCGTCATGGTCTTTATCCCCTACGGTAGGGGGGAATTTAGCATACTACCACTGCGCATTCCGGAACGTACATGTTGCAAAGAGGCGACTAAGAGATAATATGTTGCAAAGAGGTGACTAAGAGATAGTATGTTGCAAAGAGGCGACTAAGAGATAGTATGTTACAAAGAGGCGACTAAGAGATAGTATGTTGCAAAGAGGCGACTAAGAGATAGTATGTTGCAAAGAGGCGACTAAGAGATAGTAGTCTGATAAGAGCTGTAGCACGAATGTAGATTACTGCGTACTGCTCTCAGATTATTTCACGATGGTGGGCTAGCCTAAACTCGCCACTAGCAAATCGAAGAGCAAAATAACTTCACTGAGGGAAGAGAAATCACACCATTCCTGGTACGGCTTGGTGCCACCAAGAGCATGCAGTCCTAAAATATCAGCTATAATGAGCCCTAATGGTCAGAGTTTATAGCCGTGCTCAGCACAAGCACCTTGTGAAAGTGAACAGTAGATTATAAACGAGTAATGACGATGATAATTCCTCATGATGTTGAATGATACAATATGAAAATTGTGATCTTTCACATGCCTGACAAGACCACTAGTGATGCTAATAAGGCAAGAAGTGTTGACAGGCATCACCAAAAAAATTTGCTCTATGAAATTTTAAAATGGTGAATCACTCATTATCATTGTTTATCAAAAAGACCAAACTCTGTCGCTTCTCCTTTCAGAAGTATTTTAAGGATATTCTCAAATAGGAACCTAGCCATACATGGCTAATGATGACAATCATAAAAACAATCTTAAGCTTGCTTTGTTCCCTTCAGGACAACAGTGCGTCAAAGCAGGGCAACAACGTGAACAACAACACTGTAGTCAGCTAGTGTCACTACAAACAACACATCTCCCTGCCAGCAACAAAAAGAAAATTACATGACGTCATAGGCAACGCGTATCAGGGCTTGGGGAGGATAAGCCCCAAATTGTTTGAAAAATTAATTTTTTTTCTGTACAAGGCGCTTAAAACTGGGTCCAAGCCCCCAAAATGCCTGCAAGCTCTAAATTTAGCCCTCCCTGTTCGACTTTTTTTGGGTCCGCCTCTACCCCCCGCTGTTAAAAAATTCAAACCCGCCAAATGAAAATGTCTGGCGTCGCCTATGCATGACGTGTAGATCATTAGGCTCACATATTTACAAGATCGCACAGCTGTGTAATAAGACAAATACATGTATCGATGCAAAGACCTACACCAACAGCATGAGATTAAAAATTTTACGTACTCTTCCTTCTTTTTTCTATCATTCTCAATCATTTCCTGTTTCTTCAGCTTTTCCTCTATTCTCATTCGTTTCTTCTCTTCTTTCTCGTTCTCTTTATCCTGCTTCTCAAGGGCTCTCTTCAACTTCGCTTCGTTCTTCTCTCGTTCCCGTTTCTCCTAAATGCAAACAAAAAACAGACACAGTAACGCCTTTCAATGTTTACATTTTGGCAAAGCAAAATAGTTATATTTAATTGGCTTGCTTAAAATCAATACCAGTCATGTGTAACACTGCTGTACGCAATTCAAAGTATGCTTAACTTTAATATATCAAAGACTCCATAGAATGTTACAGACACGGCATGCACTCTGCGCAGTTAATGCCATACATCGAGTCCAAGGAAACAAATTAATCTAGATTTGTATTTTTGAAGGACAACTAAATCAATTTATAAAGCATTTCAGTTCTTTCATATCCATGAGAAACCTGACAACTAATCATATAATTAATTATCCTGGAGACAATTACTATTCAACCATGGGGATAATTATGCTTCTCTTTTCAGCATTTTACTCTATGAATACAGCATTTTGAGCTAGTCGCTAGCCCAACATAAAACCACACAACTTCGTCATAAGAAATATAAAAATAATCTTTAACCTTCTCTTCTGCTTTCTGCTTCTCTCTTTCATCTTTCAGCTTCAGTCGCTCTTGCTTACTCAACTTCATGGCAGCCTTTTCCTGAAACACAACAAGACATCTTTAAGCATTTCAGAGCCAGAAATTACCACTAACAATGTTCCACCTAAGAACATTCCACCTAGTAACACACTGAATACACTCTACCTAGCAACACACTGAATACATCCCACCTAGCAACGCACTGAATACACTACCTAGCAACACACTGAATACATCCCACCTAGCAACACACTGAATACATTCCACCTAGCAACACACTGGATACATTCCACCCAGCAACACACTGAATACATTTTACCTAGCAACACACTGAATACATCCCACCTAGCAACACACTGAATACATTCCACCTAGCAACATACTAAATACATCCCACCTAGCAACATACTAAATACATCCCACCTAGCAACACACTGAATACATCCCACCTAGCAACACACTGAATACATTTCACCTAGTAATACACTGAATACAACCCACCTAGCAACATACTGAATACATCCCACCTAGCAACATACTAAATACATCCCACATAGTAACACAAGATACATTCCACTTCACAGCACACTGAATACTTTCTAACTACGAGTCTCGGCTCTAATGGCTTCCTATACAAGTGCAAGAAGCTGAGCACTGAACTAAATAAAATATGAGTGTCATGGAAGAAGATGCTCACAGCAGTCTCACTACATCAGCGATAGAAACATTAAGCTAATAACTTAGATAAGTTGTTGGGCTAAAGAGAAAACTTTATGGAGCCAGGAAACAACTAGTCAAAAAAATTTGTATATCTTTAGGAACAAGCCAACAGCAGTTATTGAAGATTGAACAGTGATGCTCCAGAACAAAAATTGCTCAAAATCTGCTCTATAATCAGCATATATATAAACACTATCATAATAAAAAAGTTGCAACAAAAACATTCAACCAATACTGACTTTATCAGTCATGTCCTTCTTGACCCCAGCAGTCGCGGCACTACCAGGAGTCTCCGCTTTGGCTGAATGAGGTTCTTCATCCGCATGGTGCTCATCGGAGGATGTGGCCGAAATAGAATCTGGCGCTTCTTTGTCCTTCTTATCACTTGATGCTGATTTGACATCAACTTGCACAGAACTTGACGCTTCACTGGGCTTCTCGACACTTGATGCAGCTTGTACGTTCTGAGCACCATCAACTGGTCCTTCTGTGATCATCTCTGTGAAAGGCGATGTAACCTGCTCTTGATCACGGCTATCCTTACCAGTCGGTGTCACATTCCCAGACAACACGTCTGAGCGTTCCTTATCCTCATCACTGCTAGGACTACTAGAACAACTCGACACTTCTGACTTATCCTCACCGTGAGAACCATCGGTTCGCGTTCGATCGGAAGTTTCACAGACAATGTTTTCCTTATTGGCAGTAATGTCTTCCTCCATGGCAACAATGGCGGCTGGAAGTTCAGACTTTACTTTTTCACTGGCATCTAAAACGCCAGGCTCGTCAGATATTTCCTTGTCACCCAAAACTACATCATTCACAGTATCTTTTTCTGTTACATCTCCAGTAACAATACTTACTTCGGCTATCAGAGCATCGTCGCATGTCTTCTTCATCTTGCTCTCACTATCAACCACGACCTTGTCTTTGTCAGGTTTCACATTATCGTCAACTTTCTGAAAAGCAGTAGAATATATTGCAACGAATGAAGCTATATCACACTATTAATATCAACCTGATCAGTCATTGTTAGAACTTCACTAACTAATGACGCCACTTTAGTTGCAAGACCGCCTTACCAACGGTTCACTCAATGACAAAATCGATCAAAGAGATCATACAGCCAACACGACGAATGAATAATAAATAATACCCAGCGATAATCAACATTTCAGCTTTTGTACAACACTCGCCTGCTTCTGTAATATTTATTTCAAAAATCTACACATAATAATAAAAAATTTCAGTGATTGAAGGTCAAAAAATGTTAAACACAAAGACAGTTTGACACAAACGAATTGAACAGATCTACTGAAGTACGTTTACATTTATGATATATTCAGATTACTGTTACAGTAGAGATATCGTGAAATACCTGCAACTCGATGCGCCTCTTCTTTGCACTTGGACAGGATACCTACAGGCAAAAACAACCATATATATTATATTGTCAAAACGTTTAAAAGCATGTATCATCGTACAGCACAGAGACAGCAAGCATGTTGTATGTTAATAAATTCAGGAATGTTAAAAATCAAACATTTGCCAAGACTTAATTATTATGCTGTGTCAATTATATGTAAATGTAATTCTACATCAAAATGTTACGCACCACAGCTTTCTCTGTAGCATCACAAATCTTCAGCTGACTTTTATCCGGAGTCACGATCTTGTTCTCACCCTCACCTTTCGCCATACTCGCATCGCGACACACGACATTCGCCGCCGCTTGAACCCTGAAGGGAAGTCTCGCTGAACAACAGTTAATAACACAGAGAAACAAATTTAGAAATCATCACAATCAAATAAATTAATCATGAAATACAACATATACAATACTAACTATCTTTATAAATTGCCAACTAAATAGTTATCACTAAAATAACTCAAAGAATAATTTTTAAGCTCAGTTTCAACTGCTAAGCAAATAACTGTGTGATGTATCGGTACAGAAGTGAGAAGAAATAAAGAAAGAATAGCCACTGATATTGTTTCTATTGTGTTTCCATATCAGTGCCTCTGCATTCAGGCTTCAAATGTCATGTTGCCTGATTTTGGCTGTTCTTTGACTTATGGAACAAGTCAAATAAATGCTACTATTATTATTATATTGTTGTATGGACTAATCAATGATCATGAATTAAAATGATGGCATGATATTTGCTTGGAGCATACCGTCAATCTCGGCATACTATGAATGGCAAGATAAATTTGTTGGTAATGTCCAACAATTATTCAAGAACAAAACGCGACTAAATGATAATTATCGTAATGCATTGAGAAACTACTCCTATGTGAACTACGAACATACTGACAATAGTGCTGATAGATCATCCTTAAAATGCTTCCAAGCCCCATATCCTGCTAGCACCCATCCCACTGTACAATTAAAGTTTAAAACAAGCCACATTTACAGCACTAAATAAATCTATAATATTATTTCTAAATAATAATACAAAATAAAACGTACTCCATGAATAAAAAAGAACCGTAACACATAAATGTTTTGCAAGCTTAAATCAAACTGCACCAAACATTTAACCATCTACAAACTTCCTACCTTGTTTTAATCGCTTCCCGGTCGATGGAGTAGTACACAGTTTTGGTCCCTGATTAGTTTCTACAGCAAATGCAAAACATACAAAGTGCTTTAAACATCGGGCGAATCTAAAATTTGAACCACGGAAGTGTGGAATTGTTTAACACCTAAACTTCAGACATTTATGCAGATAGATATGATTTGGAAATGTTGACCTTACAGAATGAGAGGTTTTGAAATATATTATTTAAAATGTCTAGCCAAATCATAACTGTGTTGTAATAGTCGGTTGACATCATTGCTGACATTGGACCTAATTAAATAATCGACAAATTGTTAATATTTAACGTTGTTGATGTTCAGCAAAATTATGATTAGGATTAAACATATTAAATATTAAATACAGATTTAAGATATTAAGTTCTTCATTTTTCTCTTCTGTAAGGTAAGCGTCTCGCCTACAGTTTCAATCACATTTAATCCGTAAATATTTCCGAGTTCTAGAAGTCGGAATTTTCCCTTTTCCGTATCCGTATTTTAGGCGACTCCTAACGATGTAAAATGTAAATAATACGGATTATTATTGTGAAAAATAATGACGACTACGATAAGAAAAGATAGATGCAAACATATGAAAAGTCATGTGAACAGTTAAACATTACAAAAAATTATCTTCAGCTGACAACCCCGAAATACAGCAGTTATGGTGGTGATACGATTGAAGTTCACCAGGTACTGAATAACGTCTATGAGAGACTACAAAGGCAAAGAATAAGTTTGATTACTCACCGATCGACACTATCATACAATCATCGTCCGACATCGTTCCCCTTCCACCAATCAAATCAGCCGACGACAATAAGCAGAAAATAACTCTTGGTGACAATAGAAACAATTTATAATCTGATTACTCAAACGTTGATAATTAAATGCAATCAATTACACGCTGCACAATAATCAGATACTTTTAGTTGTGAGAATAACTAAGGCGATGTTTAGGCAGAGAATGGTTAGGTAGCGAATTTGCAAACATAAATAAATAAATAAAACAATATTATTAAATACTGCGCTTTTTAGCGGGGAACAAGTAACAAGAATCCAGTGCTTCCAGTTGGCTGTGGCAGTTTTATCGGTCAACACACTGGACAATTTTTACGAGCGGGGATGGGGGGAGGTAGCGGCGAACCAAGATCCAAAGTAAATTTGCGAGCGTGGGAGGGGCGGCGGCGAAACAAAATCCAAATTTTTACGAGCAGGGGGGCGGGGGGGGGGTAGCGCCGAATCAAAACAAAATCTTTTAACGAGCGGGAGGGGGTATCGCCAAGGAAAAACCCCAAAAAATACGAGCGGAGGTAGCGACGAACCAAAAGTAAACAAAATTTGCATAGAGTCCATACAACCACATAAATAGTTTCCTGGTTTTCAGGTAGTTATCTGGTCTGGTCTGGTCTGGTCTGGTAGGTATTATTTTCTTTTTGCCGACCCATCAATCGCCTTCCGCTATTTGCAAAATGATCCGTTATTAGTCAGCTCAATAGGTCGAACGACTTATCCGACAGCCATAATCTTCTCAAAAGTTGTAGAACAGCATACATTACCATTTCAATCTTTCAGTCAAAATGAGAGAGATTTGAATTGCAATGTAGGCCTATGTTGTTTTGCCACACCAAATTTCAAAATGACAGCTGCCATGCCTGCCACTCTGCTTCTGGCGCCCATGAATAAGTTGCGACTTACGAAGCAGTCTATCTCTGCTTTGTTGGAGGCATCTTTTATCACTTCAATTTCGGCAGCTATGTCGTCTTGCAGCTCTCACGATCTTAAGATCTCAAATTCCTTTCAACGTATAAGTTCATACCGGACTATTTCGTGGACAAGAAGATTTAATTGATTACTTCTTTACTTTATTTTATCAATTAGTCTTTGCTGATTAAATGCAATTAATTAGTCACGTCGAGAAGTAATTGTGTGAAGACATACTCTGATTTCACCGTTAACAACTTTACATTAAACTTGAGCTGCTTCCAAACAGTGATCGAGGCAGGATATTACGGGTGGGTCACCGTGGGTGAAGAGAACGTGACGCTTTGGTGATAATTTGTGAGAGGCTCATGAGATTACCGTAAGAGCGGTAACAGCAGCGATGTGTGACCAATAGAGGTGGTAACTAGATCAGACAAGCCAGACTAGAGGTCAATTATTGTCAATATTATTTCACGAATCAGAGGGACCGGGAAGTATGTTTGTCCAAACTTGTACATGTTCTTAAGTATAATTGTATTGCATTGTGTCGTACTGCATTGCATTGTAAAGCAGACATTGAATACACTAAATGACACTGACGACATTGGTGGGTAATGCTATTGTCAACAACAACAACAAAAACAATAATTCTGCATTGTTCACTCTGCCATTTATTTCAGTATTCAGGTCTAAACAAACTAAGAGTATTTACTGTTTACAACCGAGGAATAATTAAGCAAGTAAGCAAACAAGCAAGTCTGGGAAATACTACATCATATAAATAATAACAACATAAAATAACTAAAGATATAATAAGAACTATCCGCAGCACGATGGATAAAATCTGTGTAATCATTTACACACTAAAATGTCTGCAAGATCGCACTATTTCCAAGACATCAGCCATATTGATAAAACTCTACAACTTAAAAAAGTCTCCTTATTTATAAACACAGATAAAAGAGCTAATTAAATATGTGTGAATAACAACAGCTTTAAATTAATAATAGTTCATGCAATGCTTGTCATTATGCATAACAATTTCAACAAAGAAACCCCATCAATTTCGACATCGTCACAAACTAATGGACTTGATTGTATGTAACCTGCACGATCATAAACATAGCATAGTGCACACATCACCAGATCACCATCCTGTGTACAGAGAAACTGATAGAATAGCAATTACACAATACATACTACACAGCATAGGCTACCCTGTCCGATCTACGCAATATATGCCATCGCAGTTTGTACATTAGTTAAAGCAAACTCAGCGTTTAGATCACCATGTCTATACGTTATACTGTAACCGTATGTGAGCAAGTTGCTATGCCTGAAACCAGAAGAGCAATGCATACATCAAATATACATGCGAACACACACATACAAAACAAGCACACGTACAAACACACACACACACACTCAAATTATTTAACGAGTCCAATCCCTTGCTGCCCAGAGTCAGCGGTGTCCCAATAAATTAAGCATCCCCACATGCTTTCACATCAGAAGTGAAAATATATTTGTTAAAACTTGATGCGTTCGCATAAATGCGTTCGCATTAAACAGGCCAATGCAAAACAAATGCGAACGACGAATTTTTATGGTTTGTTCATCAATGCCATCACGAAATAAAGATCAAAGTCAGTAAAGCCAACTTTTCAAAGAGATCTAAACTGATCAGAAAGAGCAATTCCTAATTAAAATAACACTAATGTACTAAACAGCAAATATACGACACTTCCGCCCAAACAATTTGTAAATGTCACCAAAGACTGAACGAGTTGTCAGCAGTGTTGATCACAGAGCACAGAATATTTCATATTCTTCATTTACATGTTAAACAACACAATAAACCATGACAATGGGTAACCAACACGTGCAGAGTGGGCGAACAACTAACCAATCTTGAAACGAACGACTCCGCACACGGTTCAGCCGAGTACACACGAACACACGAACTAAATCATGGCGGAGCACAAACATACTTATCTAAATCAAAGTATGAATAATCATAATGATTACAGAAAGACCAACACTGAAATAGGATTAGTCTAGAAAGGCAGTCAGCCAATAGGCGGTAGGCAGCATAAGATGTCACAAGCAATAGAGACTCTACTCTGTGCAGCGGTGGCGACTAGAAGTACATTTCTATTCAAATAGAAGGTAGAAACTAAATATAGATGTTAATCTATATAACTAAGACATATATAGATATTCAATTTATCATACATTATATACTGTCAATTAATCATACATATATACTTTGACATAAATGATTGCGAATTATAATAAAGTTAAAAATGTAATACAGTGAAGAATTTTTCAGAAGGTAGGGGAGAGTCGTCCCCCACAAGCTCCACTATGGACAGTACACATTAACGCCCCCTCGAATGTCAAAGTATTTGATCCTCATTTGTGCCCAATTTTAAACGCTTTGACACCATTTTCAAGCTGAGAATGGCTTTCTTTTATCCAATATGACAAATTTTGCTCCAATCCTGCAGCTTAAACCCACCACTGAGTCATTTACTGCACATAAATAAAAAACAAAGGGAACAACAAAAAATTACATGAAATTACACTCACTGTCACTCGACCCGGCTAATGCCCCAAACCGAGCCACGCTTACTGAAAAAGAGTAAAATATATTCTTATACATATCTACATATATTTACAACACGCCGCATCATCACTTCATTTGTCTAAATGCATTCATAGCACAGTTGAAAACATCACAGAGAATAAGAGAACAGGCTGAGCGTTAGTACAGGCAGTGACAATGCTATGCACTATTTAGCATGTTTAAAAAAGTATAATAGCATCATACCGCCTAAACGGCAAAAGCCATCCTCCTCTTCAAATCAACGCGCAATGCACAGAAACTTACAAAGCACACTCTTACAAACTATCAACAGCCATCCGAGTCACAATTATTCACGAAATATATGTAAATGATCTGAATCGTTGAATAAGCATTATTTATCTGACAATTCTAAATTGTTGAATAAGCATTATTAATTTGCTTGATTTTCTGTAGCTAAAATATTAAACGTTTAGCTTTTAATACGTAAAATAAGGTTTAGCACATCTTCGATAATGCCGATTCACATACCATAGGTGAGATAATAATAACTTCAATTGTCACAAATGAAACAAACCTCGATAAATATTTACAAATTATACATACTGCTACATCAAGTTCTCCAATTATTATTCACTCTAACAAAGATTATTATCACTCACAATAAATAAATGAACTCAGATAAAATATATAAATAAACGAATTAAAACAAACTAAACACACGACAGCACGGCAACAATAGCAGGAAGAAATCTTGGCTAGCCGGATATATAAACACACAGTGGGAGTAAAGGTTAGGATGTATACTGGGATTAACCCCTCATAGACATTGAAGGTCAGAATTAAGTTAAAACCTTGAATTTTGGCTTACTTGATCATATAAACGGTGACGTTAAGGGTTAGGACCTGGATTGTGATAAGAGGAGGATTAACACAATCCAAAACAAGACAGTTTATAGCATGATTAGGTTATTCTATGTCGTATCCCACAAATATTTAAATACTATTTCATGTTTAACAATTATTTACCAATTCAGTTCAACAAAGAATAAACTGTTGAAATTTCATATACTAATACTATATAAGACTATATATGAACTAAAATTATTATTAGTAAGCGACTACTAATATTATTAACAAATGTGCAGCAGCTAGAAACGACTATAACTAAGCAGCCCGAGAAAAAGGTTTTAATATCTGTTACAAAAACAAAAAACTCAAATTCATAATAATTTAAACTGTACAATAAACATAAAATAAAAGCAAACTAGTATTGAGCAGAAAGCAATTAAATATAATGTTAAATGTAAGATAATGTTAAATGATTATATTGCTAGAAAATATTATCTGCAAAATATAATTTGCAAAGAATCCCCATTTAATCTGAAAACTAAGAGTTAAGATAAACAAAAACATTAAAATCATGCAGGCATTGATCTGCTTAACAGTTTACAGCCATAAATCTTTGCTGATAAATAGCTGTGGTGCAATAATCCGACCATAATTGGACCTCCTCAAGCAGTAGGGGAGTCGGGCTTGTGATTCTTGTATTGCAGAAAAAGTAACATAACGTATTCACAACTAAATAAATCGTTACAGTATTTACTCGAGGCATGATATAATTATAGTGATTTATGTAATAGTCACTTTAAATGAACCCATATTCCGCTTACATGCACATCTTCATATCTGACAGTATAAACGATTATCGACACACAGTAACCATGAAAGCGACACAGTAAACATCACTGGGTATTTAATGCCTTTCAATGAGATACGTAACTATCACTCTACTCATAGAACAGTTTAACCCAAAAACAACTGCCAGCCATTCATCTACCAAGCTCAGAAATAACTCCAGATAAAAACGCAGTTTTATCTTACAACTAAACATGATGGCAGCATGCGATTGCGTCGATTAGGTAATTGTAGAGCGCATCAAGACATTCCAATCCAATCCATTTGAATGTCTTCAACGTCGTGCCTCAACAACGTCTAAATAATACCAACAGGTAAGTCAATAAAGCACGGCCTCCACGTTTGAAAGCTACTTATGATTAAAATAGTTACTTTACTACTGTCGCTCGTTGGAATTTCGAACCCATTACGGCAACTGGTTTATGATTACCGCTGTAAAGTAGCGGCAGCAGGCCTTAAGCATGAACAGAGTAACATGGCTGGAAGTAGAGGAGCTAAGAGTGGAGCAGTGTAGAAGATTATTAACGTTAATCAAGTGTGAGAGGTCAGTGATCCAAGCACCACGAATGTGTGATCCAAGCACTACGCATTGATACAAGACCAGTGCATTAAAATAAATATTTAACAACTTAGTCATTCAATAATTACTACCA